>PVKE010019312.1:16682-28802 GCA_004027555.1 Craseonycteris thonglongyai | reverse complement strand
TATATATATATATATATATATATATATATATATATATATATATATATATATATATATATATATAAAACTTTAAAGATTAATTTTATTGTATGAGGGAAGGTGAGAGAAAGAAAGAAGGGGGCAGGGCCCAGAGCAGTGTTCATAGTTGTACATCATTAGTAGTGACAGGGTTACATGCTACACAGGCGGATGTGGGACCGTGAGGAGCAGGAACCAAACCAGAGCCTCCTGCATGGGGGAGGGAGAACCTCCACCACCAAGCAGTCCCTGCTATTACCAGTTGCACCATAGTTCAGCATGTGGGTCTGCACATGCCAGGGCCAGGAATTGAACCCCAGACCTCATGATTGTGAGGCACGCACTCAACTGTTGAGCTATCTTAGTATCGCCAAGGAGAGGCTATTTTAAATGGTATCATTTTAAAATGATATCGTGAAAAAGTAGCAGAGATTCTTTTTCTTCATAATCTATAAATAATATTAGACATGGATTTGTGAATTCAGGCACCTTATCTGAAGAGTCATTAATGTCCAATTCCCCCTGAAATGGTCCATACTACTAAAGGAACTTACCCAATGGATATGAGAAAAAAAAAAAAGATGAACAAAAAAAACCCTGCTCTACTAAGTAAAGATTTGCAGTTACTCCCTCATCTAAAAGCAACACAGAGAGCAGTAGAAGCTGTCAGTTGATGATTAAAGCCGCAGAAGTGCCCAATTAACTTCAAAGAGTCTATCGAACTATTAATAGACAATGTATTTTAAATTACAGTGGGGAAAAGGAAATCAATGCAGGTGGAATGGTAAAGGTGCATCAGAGGAAGATGAATTGGATGAGTGGAGATGAACTTGAGTGCACGGCAGGTAATGAATGCGTCAGAGTTTCCCAAGTGGTGCCACATACGTGTTAGCAGAATTCAGATCATTACGCACCTCGGCCACACGGAGGACCTTGAAAGGCCCTCGTGAGCAGGGCTTCTGGGTGGTGGAGCCAGAGGCACAGAGGAATGGCAGCCCTGGAAGCAACTGTTCCAGCCCCTTCTGTGTTCTCATGGATTGTCCACACGCCAAGCAGAGCATCGTTTTCTTCTCTCCAGTGGGTGAAAGATAATAGTATCCCTAAAAAGCAGGACAAAGACACTTTTGCATAGGCACATCTATATTGTAATAGCGTTTCTGTAGATGCTTTACAATGCAAATAAAGTAACTTTACAATCCTCAAATGCTAAATTTGAAACCTCAACATGAATGTACTATTTTTCTCCCGAATAATTACATTAAAAAGAAATGTTTCCAAATTCTGTTGACTGAAAAAGCCTAGAGACGATGGCAATTCAATATCAATGCGTATAATTATGTCCAGAATCAGTATGTTTTGGAGCAATGATTAGTTTCACATCTGGGGCAAGAAATACATACATTATGCAAGGGGTGCCATGTGCCCAGAAAGAAAAGAAATCACCCAAAAGTAAAAAAATCATGTCCATAAGGCACAGGAGCCAACATCAAGGGCCCCCAAAGTGAGACTAAGTGGGGAGCAGAAAACAGAATGCTAACCAAAACACTCTGAATATGTTGGAATATGTAAAATCCCATGAGTTCATAATGATGCTAAAAATATAAGCAAAATAAACAACAACAAAAGAACAAAATCAGAAGTTCTTAGAGCCCATTGGAAGTAAATAGCACCTATTTATAACTCTGAAACTTGGCCATTAAAATGTGTGACCGATTATTTGCAAAGATGGTTACAATTAATCTCATCCTTGTTTCCGTGTCCTTTGAAATATGACATTGCTGCTGCTCCAATCAGGAGACAGAGTTTCTATCTTGTTTTTTCCTTTATTTAAATATGGGCAAGGCCATATGACTTGCTTGGGCCAAGGTAGCATTAGCAAATGTGATGCATAAGAAGTGCTGCTTGAGCATCAAAGTCTGTTATCTTTTGGCCACAACTGGAACCCTGAGACCAGAATTGAGCACACCGGAGCTAGCCTGCTCAAGAAGCCTTGAGGAAAACCAAAGCTGAGGAGCTAACAGCCTGACATGACACAAGCATCATCTTTGACCACCCAGATCATGTAGAACCACCAAACTACTGAAGTACCACTAGATGACTACAGCCACATAAGTAAGTGACCCTGGGCAAGACCAATAGAACTGCCCAGTTGAGTCCAGCCCATAACTGCTGACCTGAAAAGCAGAAAATGGTTATTAGTTTAATCCACTCTTTTTAGATGGTTTGCAATACAGTAATAGTTAAGTGAGATCAAATAAATTAAGCCTTTATCTTACCATCCCTTACAAATCATATTTTTGGGCAGCCAAATACCTAATTGAATAGGTAAAGTTCCTTACATGAAAAGCTCATCTAATATATTTAGACAAAATTGACCATTTAAAAATTCTTAATAAAATAATTAATTTAGGCAAAGATGACCAAAGAGTGACACTAGAGGAAAATGCATTGTGGAATTTTTATAATGTGGGATTAAGTTGTACTCATATGAACCCATTGATAACTGTTATCACTAAAAATGAAAAACTCAGACGTTGTATGCCTGCGTAAGTAATATTAATGAAATATGCAGTAAAACTTAAAATTTTTCTTGTCAAAAAAAGTTGAACATAAGTCTAATTAAAATTCTAGTGCTAAATTTCTTTTACAGGAATTACAGGATCTAGGGAAACCAGTTAAAGGGTGCTACAGAGAGCGAACAGATAAATACACATAGAGGTATTCTATAAGACAAAGGACCCAGATTCTGCAGCCAAATGTCACATAGGGACCTTATTTGTTTCCTGACTCAAACCAACCAACCATAAGAAGTGCCTTTTTAAGAGAACCTGGAAAATATGATTAAAAACAGGGTATTTAAAGAATTATTATTAATTTTGTTAGGTGTGATAATGGCATAATGATTATGGCAGAAAATGTTCAAACTTTTTACAGGTGCATACTTAACTCCTTCACATACAAAGATGTCTCATATGTCATGTGTTTCTTAAGCCCTTGTAAACATTGATGTCTCTGAGATGCATGCATATTTAATTTGCTTTGAGAACAGTTATAACACAAATATTACCAAGAAATAATTATATATATTCAATGTTAAAGTGTGAACTGTAGAAATAATCTTTTTAAGATGTCTGTTTTGAATTTGTACAAAAGTGACACTGAAAACCAATGAGGTATTAGAGTGAAAACAGAGAGACTGATATTCAATAAATTTCGTATGGCTGACTATTCAAAAAAGATTCAAATTCAAGTGAAGGTATCTCTACAAAACATAATGTTCATAAACGTGAAAGACCTAGATCTATATTAAGCAGTGATGATTGTGCTTCAGGGAAGAAAAAGAAAATATTCCAAATATTAAACCATTTACCCAAATTGCTGCTATAAACACTATGTCTCACAAACATTTCTTGGCTATATTACATTTTCTTCACTTTGTGGAT
The DNA here is from genome assembly GCA_004027555.1 of Craseonycteris thonglongyai. NCBI lineage: Eukaryota > Metazoa > Chordata > Mammalia > Chiroptera > Craseonycteridae > Craseonycteris > Craseonycteris thonglongyai. Next base: position 25,341 of record PVKE010019312.1, on the reverse strand, counting down.
GAAGAAATCATATGTAAAGAAGACAAAATATGAAAAGTATAAAGTACAGTCAACTATTTGAATCATAAGATTGAATTATTATACACTTGATGAAGATGTCTCCCTAGATGAGCCTCTGATGAAATTTGAAGGACTGGGGTATGTGCAATTTATAGCTACCAAATGTGCCAGAGTTTGAATCAAAGTTTACACATTATCTGAATCCAATACTGGAAATTGCACTCACAAATATTGTTGAAAAATAAATAGTATTTTTTGCTCACATAGAATTTCATTTAATTTAAATGTCAAGAGGTTAATTAAGTTTGTGATTAAATTGACATTATGTCTGATGTTTGGTAATGTTGCAAAACCTTGAAAATAGGTAAATTTTGATTACGTATAGGTATATAATAATTCCTTGTGCTAGTTTGTCTACTTTTGAATGTGTATGAAAATTCCCATAATAAAATTTGTAAGTACTTTCATAGAGACTCTCTAATTTGCTTTGTTCCTCACAAGACTAAAAGTGAAGTATAGTCAGAGCTAATATCATCACTTTCAATTCACATATGTGAAAACAAATGATCAGAGAGGAAAGTTTTTATCCAAGGATATCCATGGCAGAGCTGAAATATAAAACTGTGACTTCTGATTCCAAGCTCTTGTCTTTTTTTGCCTTTGCCACATCCACTACTCCCTTCAAGTACATAAAGCTATCTCAATTCAAAGCCAGCGTTCTCAAATGCAATTCGCAAATTCCACTATGGATTTTTCCATATTTGTATTGAATTTCCATTTCCCTACAAATTACTAGAAGGTAGAAAATTAAATATCCCCTCTCAGATGGAACTGAATTATTTATATAGAAAAGTAATGAATTAGTGCCAATTCATTTATTAGCTGGAAAATTTCTATGAAGTGAAACTTCTCCTCAGTAACTATTTGGTTATCCTGAGATACAGTTCATAAAGAAAAGGAAAAATAAATGCTTGATTCTTCTGATTTCCCACTTTTCAAAGTAATGACTTGTTTCTATTACATCATTTAATGGTGATCCATGAGTTGTTTTTGTTGTTGCTACTGTTTAATATCAGTATGTACAAAGGGATTTAAACATATCGAATGTATGTCAATACATTGCACCCATTAGTTATAATATATTGATGCTTAAATTGTTTCATATTTAGACAATGGGAGCCCTTTCGAATTGAGTTGATTCCATTGAAGATAACCTTACTAGTCTGACAGCATATGTGCTAACAGGTATGAGTTCAGAGACAGGAGAAAAAGACACAGGAGATAGCACAGTCAAAATCACAGAGTTGTAAAATGGTATGGTACATTTGTGCATCTTATTCGGTAGAACTGGAGAATGATTGAGTGAAGCAACAGCAATTTAGAGACATCTAAGGAATAAGGAGGGTTTGGGAAGGTCTTAGAGTGTGCATGATGAGATTTCAATTTTCTGTATGTCAATGGTCATCAACAATAAATAGCAAGGTGGCTTGATGCACTGACCCATAATATCACAGGTATTTGAAAAGTATGGTGCAACTAATTCTTTACTACTAAAAACTAAAAGACCAAACTTGAGAAATCCTTTTCTTTACAAATTATAGTACATTGATGCTTAGGCTTATGCTTTGTATAATGTAATATAAAGTCACACTCATTTGCATTTTAGTATGCTTTCTGGAGTGGAGTGGCATCTAGTGTGGCAGGCACACCTATAGGAGTGTAGTAAATGTGCTTAGCCGCCCCAGTGCGTATTTGGTGACCTAACGATGAACCAAAGATGGTGCTGGTAATAGGAAGTCATCAAAACAATATAGCAGAGGGTAATATCAATATTCTTTCATTGTTTCCTAACCAGAATCCAAAAGTCATGTGATTTCATTCACAAATCAGTGCTCAATTTGTGTGAATATAGGTTTTCCAAAAAAATAACTTCTTCCTTTATTAAATTACCCCATCTTCCCCTATTTTTTCTTTCATCCTCAGAAGGAAGAAACCACTTACTGGTTGATCAATGCTGTCTTCTTTAACCACAGAGGATGTACAAATAGCAGCATAATTTGCTGCTGAGATTTCCTTATCCAGTGCAGTGCTATGAAAGGCCATAAAAGCTTTCACATTTTCAATGTAATTCCACTTTTGATTGGAAGTACCATTGCTATATGGTTTATATGTCTGAAAAGGAGACAAAATACAAAGTTATATGGAAGAGTTTATAATTTGATTATAGCAGTCATAGTTTTCATTGCCTAAATTCAAAAGTTAGAGATAATTACTCATAATTCTACTATGTAGTGTGACTACTATTAATATTTGATGAGTATATACATAATATTTTTATATTTATAAATATTCATTCATTGATTTACAAAATGATAATTATACAATATATACAATTTGGTAACTGCGTCGGTTTTTCTTTTTTCTTTTTTTTCTTTTTTTTTACTGAACAATATTCTGTAACTCTTTTTTTATTTTACCAATACCCAATAGTTAAATATGTAAATTCCCAAGTTTTCCTTACTATAAGCAAAAGAGCAAAAAATAATTATAAAGATAAATCTTTGTGTAATTCTATAACTTCTTAGAACAAATGCCTCAAGAAAGGTTATTCTAACCTACATTTCCACCATTAGTATATGAAATGGCCTGTTTTCCTCACACTCTTACCAAAACATCGTTAATTTACACAATGAAAAATAGTACTTTGTTGATATTTTAATTTATATTTCACCGATGATCTAAGTGTTTTAAATGTGAGAACAGTTTTATCTGTAATAGAACCAGCATATTTATTCTAACATAAGACCTGGCTCAAGCATAAGTAAAGAAATGAGTAGTTTCACTATAAGAGAATTTAAACCATTATATTAGTTCCAACTAAGCATATCATGACACCTCAAGGAACTTTATAATGAATAACACTTATTGTACCAAGGAGAGATTGATAGTAAAGAGTAAAATAAATGAGTCTTAAGAACTGATTAATAGGTCAGACAATAGAGCATCCCTCAGAGGTATGAAAACAAAGACTATATTTCAAGGAACAGGGAGGGAGGCCTACTAACATTAACCTAGCATGTCTCATTTTTATTAATTTATGTGAACTTTAATATTTTCTCACAAACTGATTGCTTCAAGAAATAAAAATGAGACACCAGGAAAGAAAAAAAAATCTTGAAAGGTAATACAAATTACCTTGGGATCAAACTCATTTCTTATAAATGGAAACCTTAAGGGAAAACATCCATATCTATAATTTTATGAAACTGATTACAGTATTAAATTTGCAGCTGCATGAGGTTTTATCTCACCACCAAAGAGGCACCTGACAGGGAAGAATGTGATGTTATGTATTTAAGAATAAATTTTAGTCCATATTTGTGTCTTTTAGAATAAATTTTTAGCCTCTATTTATCATCAGGATAGAAGACTTAATTAAACTTAGATATTTGTCCAGATTGCTATGTCCCAATTTTGGATTTAAAACCTGCAAAACAAGTTGCCTACTTGCTATTAAAAACATGCAATAAAACAAATGTTATTTAGAGACAGTGTTATTTTGTTTAACAAAAAGATGGTAAATACCGCAAAGGTTACAGAAAGTAGATGTGGAGTAGGGACACTCCTACACTCTCTCTTCTGCTAACAAAGAAAAACACATAAAAACATAGTCATCTAGGAGTGTCGTTCGTTATAAGTGAGGGTGACAGACATAAAACATAAAAAAAAAGAACTCCCTAGGCCTCTGCTAAAAACACAAACGAAGTAAGATTTCTCTGGAGTCTCCAAAAATTGTTTGGCTGCTATAAGTATTTACAGAAGAATGTTAAAAGTGTATTTCAAATGGGTCTCTGAGAATTAACATCGATGAGCTCACATCCTCCAGGAAGACCCCTCTAGCCATGTTCTTTCCCTCCAGTTGCCAAGCAAAAGGGGACTTGCATATGTTTCTGATCATTGAACTTACAACATGTGCATCTAACAGCCATTTCCCTAACTGCACTCACCACGGAGACTGTAAGCTACATGAATGCTATTGGGGCAATTGCTCATGCTTGCCATTGGATTCAATTTAAGTAACTAGCATATCTCCTGACATGCAGCAAGCCCACAGTCACCATCTGTTGGATTAAACTAAATTAAGAGCCACATGAACATGCTCAACTTGAAATCTAAGCAGACTATTGTAAATATTTTAGCAATGGTATTCAAGAGAGAATTCCGTGACACCCATTCTCATTCTCCACAAGAAGGAGACATGGAGCTTTACTTAAATTTAACTAAATTAAGGGCCATGATTACTCTTGAGCCTACATATATCTTACCTGAACAATAACTGGATAGCCATAGACTCCATTTCCAGCCTTGGTCATAGACACCGCCAGCACAAGGTCTGGGTTCCTCACCAGGTGGAAGGTCCTTGGGAGAACAGGATGAGGCACATTACAAAGTAGCAGGACTGGCTTGGAGCTGCTCGGTACCACTTACCACCCGGGTGTGGCTTTTAGCTACATGCATGCTCTGGGATAATGGATGTGTGATCCTTTAAGCATTTTTCCCATTTCTTCAGTATTCACAATGTTAAACGTTCCCTAGAGAGAGTTCTGAAAGAACCCTGCAGGACGCTCACCCGCTCTTCCTGGCTGCGGCATGGGATCAGCACTGAACAGTGGGATATCAGTGATCCTCCGCCCCGAACATGTAACCAGGACGCATGGTCCCTTGGCACCCTCACAGCCCTGGCTTGACTTGTTGCTTATCTATGTGTGACACTTCTGACATGGACACCACACGTTCTAGGCCTTCTGCCACAACAGCACCTCATTCCCCTATGCCCATGTGCCCACCAATAGGTTGCTTCCCCGTACTGTATATGTTCCAGAGGGCTACCTCCTGTTTGCCCAGCAAACCAGGTCTGGCCAGGGAAACCATCACATTTCTCTGCCATCCAGTGGGCTGCAACCATACCTTTTCCAGTGATTTCTGAACTCCAGTCCTGGGCAGTGGCCCAAATCCAAGTTTGTCCTTTTGTGTATACTCTCTCAGCCCTCAAGTATTGTATGGAATTTATTCTTTTTTTTTTTTAAATATTGGATACTTACTCTTTTCACATCATTTAGTAATTCTTTAAGTTAAACTTGCCCTCTTTAGATCACTGTATGGTTTCTGTCTCCAGATTGTACCCAGACTGATATACTCTCCTCACCCATTTAATTTATGAGAGTCAGTGATTAAGAACATGGATGCTGGGTCCACCTTTCAGTTGCTCTACGGCTTCGCTCAACAACCCTATGCCTTAGTATCCTCATCGGTATGATGGTGTGTACCTCACAGGACTACTGTAGGAATTAAATGAATCCATGCATATAAAATGCATAGAGTATTGTTTGGCACATAGCACTTAGTATTGGTGTTATTATTAATGGTTGTGATTTTTGTATAGCTTTTACTCAAATTTTTTTCTAACAAAGTTTTTCCTAAATATCCATGATATATGGTGAATATTTTTAAGTGATCTTATATTGGAGGTAACACAAAGCCTTTTTGTCTGAAAAACAAAACCAAAATTATTGAGCTAAAATCTTCAAATTCTTTTCCTTGCATCACTTCAAAGCAAAAATAAACCAAACATTCAAGGCTCTTGTCTGTATAGAAAAAGCCAATTCTTTACATCTGTCAGCACAGTTACATAACAGACCAGCAGTGGCATTCCTGCTGTGGAAAGTACAACTCTTCCTGAATATAGAGTGTAATGATGTGGGAGTGGAGGGAAGAGAGGAAGGTGGGAGGGCATCTATGGTAAAAGTAATACTCTTTTCTTTTCAAGACTTACAATATTCCAGCTATCTCATTTAAATCTCTGAACATAAAACAATATATCCTCACTGTAAAGAATTCACAAAGAGGGGAAGCTGAGATGGCTCAGTGGGTTAAGTGCTCACTTTGCAGCACCAGGGACCCAGGATCGAATCCCGGCCCCGACCCTGGCCCGTGCGGACCCCATGTGCTGAACTGGGGAGTGCCCCCAGCTCAGTTCTCTCTGTCTCTGTGTCTCTCTCTCTCTGTCAAAAAAAAGAATTCACAAAGGACTGGGGAATAAAATAAAATTATAACAGAATGTTATAATTTTGAGTTCTACAAGCTAATCACTATTAATCACAGGATGTATTTCTTCCTCCTATTTTTAGCTAACAAAGTATTATTTTAAATCCAAAATGGGTATTAAATTTTATCAAATACCTTTGTAGTGTATATGAAGACTGTGCAATGCATGATATTTTATATTGTTCATCTCTGAAACCTCAGCAGGTTGCATAGTTTGCACCTTGCATTCTTACTGGCACTCAATGTTATTCAAATGAATGAATGAGGGTATATTCGTGCAATGACCTATTGAGATGCCAACATTAGTTACCCCGCTCTCTCTACGTTGTTGCTGACTGAAATACGTGTAGCAACTTTTCCCATGCTTCACTGCCACGTTGCGCCACTGCAATGTTGGTTTTTCTTCTCCTTTTTAAACAGTGCACTCAATTGGCACTCGCCCATAGCAGGAGTGCTTACATTCCACAGGTAGCCTGAGCTTATAGACTTCTCCCCAAACCCACTCCAAAAAAAAAAAGACCTCTGGGCAAACAGCAGAGTAAGAAACTACTCGATGTCCCAGCGATATCCAGCAAAACACCACTGCCACCTCCATTAACACATGCTATGAGCCGATACAAGTCCTCTCCTTGAGCTTCTGTTTACCAAGCTTTGGAATCAAGTGACTAAGACTAAAAGATTTTTAAGATCTCTTTCAGCTTCAAATTCCGTGACGCTCTATTTTCCCCTCTATAACTTTGAGTCCTATTGAGGGACTTCTCACCCTTGGGAATTTCTTCACATATTTTCATAGTTCCCTTTAGAGACCAAATGACTAATGCAGATTGTGCCAGAATTGAAAATGGGAGGGGGATGACGGATTATCTGAAAAGTTGGTTTGGCCCATTCCTCTGTGGATGTGTCTCTGGCAATGTCTTACTACCGTTCAGTGCCACCTCACTCGTTTCTTGCATTTCTAGCCTGGACAATGTTTTATCCCAACAAGCCTACATGAAAAGATTACTGCTAATTCTAGGCACAGTGATGGCCACTTAGTACCTCCCATGATGTTGGCAGTGAGCTACTCTACCTACATTCTATTAATACAAATTCTAAATGCGCAGTTGACTTTCTAAATGCAAACTTATTGCCTAGGCAGAACATGGAGGGTCAAAAGACTATGGTTCACATAAATAAAATGTTTTACAGGTTTCTGCTGCAGAGTGCAACCCATGGAACTTCAGGCCTCACCAGCTCATTAGACCAAATGGGTATGGATGTCTAATTACTTGAAAGAGAACAAAGCAAAATTCCAAGGGAAAATGTGGGAAAATTTTCAGAATTACTGTCACTATGCAAACACACTTGTGTGACAGCATATATATTCCTCTGAGTCTTGTTGTACCTAATCATCAAGACCTCTGCAAAAGTGTTTGATTGTGAAAGTCCCTAGATAGTGACACATGTGCTCATAAGCAAATCCTGTTCTACTGCCTCTTCCCTCACTGTTCCACCTCTTCTCTCTAAACTCTGACGTTTCTGACCAGGAATCAAGCAACACCACCATCTCTCACTAAAGCGTCCCTCTCTTCTATTGTTTGATACCAGGAAGCCTCAAGATAACCAGAGTGCAACCAAGTTGCAGAGTGTTTTGGAATGTAACAGGAGCTTAGAAGAGATAGTTCTCCTCTTTTGTGTTACATATGGTTAGATTTTCTACAGCTGTGCTGGTCGTGGTCCAACATTTCAGAGTTTTAGCAAACCTCTCTCTTTTTTCACTTACGTAAATAGACTTTCCCTCCTCTTGCATTTTCCACAGCAATCAGGATGAAAAACAAACCCAGTAACAGACATTTAGCATGACTCAGAATTTGCCCATTCTACCAATGACCACATACTTCTGAGTTAAAATTCATCATGTTTGGAGTTCTTCTGTCTAAGGGTCATGTGTGTTCACCCCAGCGCATCAGCTATGCTTTAATAAGCTCAAGCAGGAGGGACCTCTATGAGAATACAGAAAGTCAAGGCAGTAAAATGTATTGCTAAATCCCAGAAAGAAAGAGAGATGGCGTAGCACTAGCTTTGTAAGGGGCAGGGGGTTTTGTTTTGTTTTGTTTTCATCTGTTTTTTGTTAAAGTTCTAGTATCTAACATTGCCTGTAATAACCATTTGCACATGAATGAATGAATTCTAGTCCCATAAAGCAAGCCATTTGCAGGGACAAAAACCTGCTTCCTGACTCCCTATTAGATAGAATGAATGGGGCCAAAGCACACACTCACCAGGTCTGTCTACACGTGGGCTTTTCAGCTTTCTCTAAAACAAGCCCAGCAAGTATTCCTCGCTGGCAGTTTTGGTCATCCCAGACAGTGTGCAGAGTAAACCTAGCTTCTGTCCAGCTCATGCTTAGGCCCTTTGCTGCCACCTGCTGAAGCTTCTGCAGTCTCTCAAAGTAGTGATTCCTAAGCCTTTAGCACCACATAGCTTTTAAGAATCCAATACAAATCACAGCTCTTCCCCCCACCTCCCCCCACCCCACCAAAAAAAAAAAAAAAAAAAAAAAAAAAAAAAAAAA
>PVKE010019311.1:0-23041 GCA_004027555.1 Craseonycteris thonglongyai | reverse complement strand
TATTGATACTCAAGTGATCTCATCTTTAGCCAACAGGGTCCTCTTTAAATTGTCCCCCAAGTTACGTTCTGACATGACCTTCGTAGTCTGTGTTGGCTTCCTTGCTTTTGGAATGTAAAGGTGTTTCAGAGTTCTGGCCCAGATCTAGCAGCAGCAATTTCTCTGAAGAAGTCTGCTTTCTTTTAGTGAGAAATGGTATGTAGAGATAGTAATTTAGGTAGTAGCATGCTCAAAGTTACTGTGTCAGTTATTCTTTCTCGTTCTGAACTGTAGAAAGAACTAGGAAAGACATTTTTAAAAGAAAGTATATCATGAGGTCGTATCAGTGTTTCAAATTCAAATTTAGAGATTGCTTTTAATTTCATTTTGATTTGGTATTGTTTTATAAAACTTCTCTACAGGGCACAAAATCTAAATTATAAAATAAGGAATATATAGGAAAGTTTATCTTTAATTTTTTGTCCCCACTCTGTACCTTTATCTTCATTTTATTTATTACATAGCTTATTCTTCCATTCTTTTGAAATTTAAGAAATATATACAGTCAACCAGTCATTAATCACAGTTTCCACAGTTGCAAATTTGCTTATGTGCTAAAATTTATTTGTAACCCCAAAATCAATACTTGTAGCATTTCATGGTCGTTCATAGACATGTGCAGAGTATTGAAAAATTTGAGTTACCTCAATGTTATTTACATGTTCCAAATAATGAGAATCGAATGTGTATGTGTGTATGTGTGTACTTAGTGCCCTCCTTTTTAAAGATAAACAGTAGCCTATTATGCACACTCTTCTTTATCTTTTTTTTTCCATTTAAGATATTAAGTCCCAGTGATCATTCCATGGCAGTACATAGGAACATTTCTTATTCCTTTTTATTTTTTAAGATTTATTTTATTGTTTTTGAAAAAAGGCGAGAGAGAGAGAGAGAGAGAGAGAGAGAAGGGCGAGGGCCCAGGGCAGTCTCCATAGTTGCACCATCCTTAGTTGTAACATGATTTCATTCCACACAGGTAGATGTGGGGCCATGCATGGTGGGAACCAAACCAGGAGCCTCGTGCTTGGGAGGCAAGAACCTTCAGTGCTGAGCTATCTTGGTGGTTACCAGTTACACCATAGTTCAGCATATGGGTTTGCACGGGCTAGGGCTGGGGATTGAACCTCAGACCTCATAATTGTGAAGCAAGCATTCAAACACTAAGCTACCCTGGCATCCCCAACATTTCTTATTCTTTAAGACAAAAGTGTGTATGTACCACAGTTTTTCAACCAGTCCTCTAAAGGTAAACATTCAAGTTATTTTCAATGATTTTTTTTTTTTACTACTTAAAATGACACACATACATTTGTACATACATCTTTTTTATACATTTGCTAGTGTATCCTTGTGTAGATACTTACTTAGAAGTGAGATTGTTGTGTCAAAGGATAAATGCATATGTCATTTTGTTAAATATTGCCAAATACCCTACCTAGAGGTTGTATTATTTTATTTTCTCACTAGCAGAGGTGTACCCATTTCCCCAAAGCTTTGATAGAAATTTCTTATCAATCTGATAGGTGAGAAATAATATGTCAGTTGGGTTTTAATTTGCATTTCTCTTGTTACCATATGAGTGAGGGTTATTGTCTTTTCACATATTTAAAGGCCATTTGCTTTTTCTGTTGTTGTTGGTCATGTCCCCAGAACACATGTGTCAGAGACACATGAGAAAATTAGAATGGCCATACCACCAGAGTCTGAAGACCTGGCACATTGTTTGTCACCACATGTAATTTGGTAGTCGTGTCATGAATCTGTAAGTAGCTCTGAGTCCTCCAGTAACAACTGAAGAAGTCTTTGGAGCTCATGACACAACAATTCCATCTCTGTCTGTCTCTCAGCCAGCTTCTTTCTCTTATTCCTGATTCATTTTCCCTTTCTTCTCAGCCTGTATGTTTTTAGCTTACTCCTGGCTTTTATTATTATATCACATGGCATCTGCCTTTGGTCTTCTCTTTGCCTCTTTCTACTTCTGTCAATCTTGATCTCTGCTCATTTTTTTGGTACATTTGACATAAAAATTTTCCAAGAGTGGTCTTAATAGATTGGATGAGCCAGTAAACATTGACTATAAAGCATCTTTGTTGAGCAATGCTTTTGTTGATCTAGGCTGCTAGCCATTCTATACAAAGTTACCTTTGGGTAAGAACACATCTTTAGATCAGGAGGTCATGGGCAGAGTCTGAGTTTATATGGTACAAAGCATGGAAACCTACAAGTAAAGAGGTTCTCAGAAGAAATATGTGTGCAAAGACATCTCCTGGTTTGGCTTGGATAGCCAGTATAAACACCAAGAGGAAGGTATTATGGGATTAACATGTATATTTTGTAGATGAGGAAATTGAAGCTTAGAGACATTGAGTAACTTTCCCAAAGTCATGTGGCTTACTGAAATCAAAGCCATTTGTTTAAAAGCCAAGATTCAGTCCTACCAGTTGAGTACAAGGCATGCTGGTCCTGTTGTAATGACACTCATTTGGACTCGATGGGTATTTTGAATTGGCTGTTTTGACTTTGGGCATATTTAACCTCCACATTAGGAGTAAATTAATGCCTAAAGCAGAATTATGCCTTAGTGATGAATGTCTATTGAAAAATAATTTTTCTTTTGGAGGACCATGTATTAATCCAGTCTGTTTCTTTAATTTTTTTTGATACACTGCAGTTAAACCATTTCTTGTTTTGCTTTTATTTTACTAATGTTGATGTAAATTAATTCTTTCTGTGTACATTTTATAATAAACATTGATGTAGCCATTCATTTTTTTATTGTCATTTATTTTGCTATTGAGAAATTTTATTGATTATAGTTTCTTCTATTTCTTGTTCTTTTTGGCTTTTATAGGTATTAAATTCAATTTTCCCAGGTAAAAATTTTTAGATGTAAATTAAAAAAAATTTGATTCTTTTCCTAGTTTTATTGAGTGGGGTTTTAGCTTTTGACAATTTTAGTTTTTGTAGTTGATTATTTCTTCACAATGGATTCTTTTTCTCAGGTCATTTATTTTTCTTTGTGCATATTTCAGTATGCTCAATAATGCATGATTCTCCAGTTAGTTTTTGCCTATAACAAATTTTTTGCCTGTAGAGTTTTCATTGTCATCAATTTCTTTGCTGTATTTTGTGGTAATTCTTTCTATCAATAATGCTTATGATGAATTTTTGAAATTACTGAAAATGTGTATTATTTGCTTAGGCTGAAGCCAAGAGAACACGATGGGCAAAGGCATTGGATTTGAGTGTGTAGCAGGTTAAAGCATTCATACGGGCAGGAGTTTCGATTGTAGCGGCAGTGTTCTTGCTTTTCAACCTCAGGTGCCTCCAGGATACCTGGTATTTCTTCCTGACTTCTGGGTGCAGTTTGGGGTTCTCAGGCTAAGGATCAGGCTCTTTGCCCTACAAGGCTGCTAATGGAGAGGTCACCCCGAACATGTGGTACTGGAAAAAACCCTGTAAACAAAATAGCTCCCCAGGCCCCACTTGCCTCTGTTAGGGGAACAGTCTGTTCCTTTCCTGACCTTGGCTCCCCAGGTCCCCAGGCTGCCTTGGGGCTGGGGCTGGATGGAAAGGAGTGACCTTGCATCCTCTTCTGGGTCCATCCAAGTTCCTCTAGGTTGGAAAGCCTCCCAGGCCGTTCTCAGTTTCCCAACAGAACAGAGCTCCCGGTAGGCCTGGCTTGTCTGAATTCCAAGAGCTCTGCATCAGGAGTGCTTGGAAGTCAAGGCAGTTGTCTCCCTCATGCATCTAACTTTGGCTCTCCAAATGGTTGCATTAAGTTCAATCCAGTCCATGCTGGTTAATGCCTGGTGTCCAGTGGGCTATTTATTATTAATAAGACCATAGAAACATGGCTAAGGACCAGACAAAACAAATACAAATCACCGTAGACTTGCAGTCCATTTTTGTTATGAACTGAGCACCAAATCCCAGGACTAGGCTTGGCATTCTCTGGAGATAGGGAATTCCATGGCCTTGTCCTGAGCTGACCCTCCTTGTGTGTGTGCTTAGTGGGTTAGACTCAGCAAAGGCCAATGAGCAACACTTGCTGATGGTCCACGTAGTCAGTCTGAGGGGCTCACGGATGACCAATATTTATTGTAAAACAGAGCATCTTTCTACTTCCCATTATCCATGGAAATGTGGTATTTAACATATTGATCACACACACACACAAATCCACCGAAAAACATCTTCTCACGACCTGCTTTCTTGAAACTTTTGATCTCCTTTTCCAACCTGTTTTTCAAATTGTTCCTGGTCTCAGCTCAAAATCTCTTGTGCTGTCTATGGACTTACTCCTTAATAATACTGGTTATTTTTGTGTATACTGATGTTTGTTTTACCCAGAGCGGAACCTCAGATGATCCCACTGGGTTGTGGGCTTGGGATGGCTCCTGGGAAAGGCCTCTTATATTTCTGTCTGGCTCTTGGAACCCTCTGAATGCCAATGGCCCCCACTGGCTTTGGCCCAGACTTTGAATTGGAACCAGAGAGAGAGTGGAACTGCTGGTTCTCTGGTTTAGCCTTCGGAAAGGACTAGGTGAGTATCTTTCTGAATGCCACAGCCTCAGAGGAAATACAGTCAGTGGATCTGACGGGGCATGAGGTCTACTAGGTCCTACAGGCTTGGAATAGAGTACTTCCTACTCAGGCTCTATACCCCAGAGGGATCTGTCTAAAGTCACCCAGCAAACCTGTATTCACTCTTCCTAAAGAAAGAGATGCAAGGGGGGTGCTGGGGCATGCTGTAAATCTGAATTGAGGGCATGTGCTATGCATGTCATTGCTGAGAAAATGTGCGAGGCTATTGAAGCAAGAATTTGATGCTCAAGACGTATCATTTGAACTTAACTGGGTATGATTTATAATTGTAAATTCATGTTCATGTGATGTCATCAATAAAAGCTGTATTGCTTATATATAATAAACATATGCATATATAAGACTTGCGGATTAATATATGGTTTGGCAACCCTTTTATATCTAGTATTTATCTCACAGCTATTTAAATGCCTGGTATCATTTTTGGTAGGCCTATTGGAAAGTTTGTGGTCTTCGGGATCAGAAAGACATGCATTTGAACTCCTCTCTGCCATTTACTAGCTGTGTGCTTACATTTTTGTTTGCCTTAATAAAATAGAGGCAATAAAACCTATCCCGCTGGACATTTATGAAGACTGAGTGAAATAATGTAAGGAGTTTTTCTTTGATAGGCAGTTGATAAACAGTGTCTATTATTATTTCACAACTATTACCCCATTTGTTCCTCATCTGGTTTACCTCAAAAAAGTAAGAAATAAAATTTTTCTCTGAAATGAAGCATGAACAATTTAATGACTTGCTATTTCACTGGCTTTTGAGGGGACCCAGACAAACGGCTTCTAAATCACTTGCTCTCTAGCAAACACGCGAGTCACAGGAGTGGAATTGGGCTTTCCAGCCATGCCACTCATTCTCTGTGTGGTAGTGTATAAAGTCTGGTTTTCCTACTCCTTAAAATTGGGGTAACAAAACATGTATCATATGAGACTGTTTCAATGAAGAACTTCCATTATTTAAAGTGGTGGTTCTTATCCAGGAAACATGTAAGAATCATCTGAGGAACTTAGCTTTACCCTTAGCTATACTCTGATTCACCCACGGGGTTGTGTGTTTGGCATGGCTCCTGGCACCCTTTGAATGCTATAGCTACTCTTGAAGGTTTGGAGAGGCAAGTAGAGCCCACCCTTGGAGATTTGGAGGTGTAAATAAGCATATATATTTTGGTAAAGTTTTCTCAGGTAATTCTAATTACCCATTCCAAACTCCTGCCTGGAGGAAACTTCTGCTTTGAACTATGAAATTCCATGTAAATGTGAGTGATTATTAGTATTCTTAACAAGTCTATATGGAATTGAGCCCTTAAAATGCTTATAAAGCTGTTGTGTTGTGGAGGAAACAATAACAAGCTCTTGAGTCAGCAGCTATGGAACAAACCCAAGCTGTAAATTTCCAGCTGCGTGGTCCTGGGTAGGTTATATAACCATCCAGAGAATCATTCTCCTCACTGGAAAAACAGAGTGAACGAGCGCTTGGGATGAAATAAGGAAACTGATGTAACGGCAGTCTTTAAATCAAAAGGACTTCCTTAAGTTGAGCAAATGGAAGCACACAGAGCTCAAGATATTTGTCCAAGATCATTATAAGTAGCAGAGTTGGAATTTGGATCCAGGTGCAGCTGACTCCAGCGTCAACAACTCTCATCTTCCACACTGTCTGTCATGCATTCAGTAACTATTTATTAGGTGCCTACTGTGTGCTAGACACTTGTAGGAGCTGGGAGTATATCAGGGAATAAAACTTCCTTTCCTCGTGGAGCTTGAACATTAGAAGGTGATAAGTGCTATGGAAAGCAATTAACAGAGAAAAAAAGGAACAGCATAGATAGGGATCAGGAAGGTGGAGGTGGAGTAGCAGCCAGGTTGTTTTCCTTTTCTCCTTCCCCTTTTTCACCCATCTGGGTGTCCCCTCCCCTCTGGCAAGTGTTAGCTTGTTCTTGGTTTCTATGACATCTGTTTTTGTTTTGTTTACTTATATTTTAAGAATTTCACATATAAGTGAATCTATACAGTATTTGTCTTTCTCTGTCTGACTTATTTCACTTAGCTTAATATCTTCTAGGTCTATTTATGTTGTTGCAAATGACAAGATTTCATACCCTTTTTATGGCTGAGTAATATTTCATTGTATATATGTACCAATCTTCTTTATCCATCTATTGACAGACACTTAGGTTGCTTTCATATCTTGGATATTGTAAGTAATGCTGCAATGAACATAGAGGTGCATATATTCTTTCAAATCAGTGTTTTCAGTTGCCTTTGTAATTAGGATGATCAGACTGGGCTTCATTGAGAATGAGACTTTTAGGGAAAGACTTACAAGAGGTGAAAGAAATAGTTGTGCAGTTTTCTGGAGGAAAATGGTTCCAGGGAGAAGGACCAGCCAGTCTGAAGAGCCTGAGGCGAGGGCAGCCTGGCATGCTCATGGACTAGCACATGCGATGAGTGTGCCACAGAGAAGTAGCAGCTGATGGCCCAGGGGCTGTAGGTGGCAGAGTGCGGGCCACTGCATGGCACTGAAGAGACTTTGCTTTTTACTCTGGAGTGAAATAGGCGCCACTGAAAGATTCTGAGCAGCAGACTGACTTGATGTCACTTATGCTAAGTGACATGGAAACATCAAACTCATAGAAACAGAGTCAAGTGGCGGTTGACAGGGTCCTTAGCGGAGGAAATGGGAAATAGCTAGTGGGTATAATATTTTCGTTATGCAAGATGCTGAACACAACAGAAATAATACGTTTAAAATGCTGGAGATAGTACCTGTCACTTAGTAAATGCTGAAAGAAGCTTTTATTATTAGGCTGGCCAGACATACCATTTCAAACAGGACAGAAAACAACGGTACTGTCCTGTTTCAAAAGATATGTCTGGTCAGCCCACTGCCACCTTGAAGTTAGCCCCGTGAGACTAGGCTGACCGTATGTACTGTTTGAAATGGGACAGGACTGTTTTCTGAGCCATTTTAAATGGTACATGTGGTCAGCCTAATTATTATTAGTCACGTGTATCTCAGTGATGGAGATACGCTCTGAGAACTGCATTGTGAGGCCATTTTGTGCTTGTGTGAACATCGGGTGCACTTACACAAACCTAGATGGTACAGCCTGCTACTGTAATTGTATGTGCTGTTGTTAAAGGGTTGGCAGCACAATAGGATTGTTCATACCTGAGTAATGCACTGTGCTGCAAGGGTACTACAGCTTCCACATCACGAGGGGGTGGGGACTTTTTAGCTCCATTTTCATCTTACGGGACCACCGTCCTATAAGTGGTCCGTCAATGACCAAAACACGGTCATGTGGCCCATGAGTACTGATTATTGACACATGTGGTGAATCGTGCCTATTCAGAGGGTGTGGTTAGAGGGTGAGAGTGGGAGGTCATCCTGAGCAGGAATGTGTCACCGTCGTACTCTTTGGGATACCTCTGGAAGCCTGTCAATTTTTCCTTGTCACAATTCTCACTTTGGCAGACATGGAATCAAGGGGAATTCACTCCTAACTATACTCACACAGCAAAGGAAACATGAAATCCAAACGAACAGGAAAATGACAGCAAACCGTTGTGACACCTGGTACATGTGTGTGAGCATGTGTATGGGTGTGCATGTGTGGGTGTGCATGTGTGTGGGTGTGCGTGCGTGTGTGTGTGTGGGCATGCATGTGGGTGGGTGTGCATGTGTGTGGGCGTGCATGTGGGTGGGTGTGCGTGTGGGTGGGTGTGCGTGTGGGTGTGCATGTGTAATGGAGGTCATTGGTGTTGGATGGTCTCCCTAGAGAAGCAGGGACCATCTCAACTTTAGTGCCAGTGATGGGGCGGATGACATTCTGTGCTCCTGGCAGATGTGAGACAGTTCGGTTCTCACACAAGAGCCTGCTGGAGCGAGCAGAGCAGGTGAGCAGGTCCAGGCAGGTATGGGCAAAGCAGAGAGCGTGGGTTTGGGCCTTTATAGTGGCCAAGGGGTGTGGCTAGAGAAAAGTCACACATGGGACATTTCAATTTCCTGCTGGTGCCAGAGGGGGAGAGGGGGTCATAAGCCTTCTTAGCCTGTCCAGATGTGGCACCAGAGGGGTGGGGGGGCACAAAATCAGTAATCAAACAGCAAAAATGAGGTCAGACTCTAGTACAATTGGTTATAAAGCAAATGCAAAGTACTCATAAATACCTCGCGAAATTATTTTAAAGTAGTGAATCACTGCTGTGACAAATGATCACTGATGTAGAAAGGAACAGACTCACCGTAACCTCGGTATCTGGTACAGAGGGTGGCCAACACCTTCACCCCTCTGGCCTGAGAGATCTACGATGCCACAGCAAACAGCTGACAATGTGAATGGCCTTCCACTCGGACTTTTGAAATACTCGAGGCAAGAGATGGTGTTGGCCCAAACTAAGTGATAGTGAATATGGCGCGAGTGCGTTTCATTCACTCCTCATACTTGGTGCTTATGTTGTGCCAGATACACCAGGCACAGTCTCAGAAACTTGTGACATAATGCTGAGTCAGAGAGAAATGGCCTTGTTCTTACAGAATAATTAACCCAACAAGTTACCCTGAGGCTCTCTTATCTTGTCCTTAGGAAAATGAGAATTGTTCACATGGATAAAGACAAATGCAGCTGTGAGTGAGCTCAGCATGCAGTAGGTGCTTAGGAAGCGGTAGGTAGCTTGCACTCCCAGAATGCACTCGATGTGACCGATCTTTACGTCCTGTGAACAGCCTTGATTCAGGAGTACTTTGATCCTGCACTGGGGATGTGGTGTTGACTAAGTTGAATTCAGTGGTAAGTTGAATTTGTTTGTCCAGACACAGGTCCTGAAGGCAGATGGGATTTGTGCTATAAGCCATGTTGAATCCTTTTTAGGAACTTGAGGCAGTCCTCTGGATTTTTCACATTTTTCCACCCTTCATTATTTCTTTCTCCCCTAAGGACATGTATGTGGGGGGTCGGGGGTTAGCCACTGAATTAAGTCTCTCCGAGGACGGAGATGACATCATGAACTAGGACGGACGCCGGCTTTGGGGCCTGGCTCTCTCACTTCCTACTACTATGACTCTGGGTGAGGGGAAGACTTCTCCTGAGTTTGCTTTCTCATCTGCAAAATGGGCATAAATCAGGGGAAGGTCCAGGATTTATAGGGGTTAAAACTTATACAATTTGGGGGCCCTGTTTCAGAAAAAGAATGCAAAATTATGAATATAAAATTAGTTACAAAACTTACATTTAGAATGAGAAAAGAAGTCACCATAAACTAACTATAAATTTAAAAAAAAAACACCATAAAAATATCACAAACAGGGGAAACCGGGATGGCTCAGTGGGTTAGGTGCTCACTTTGCAGCGCCGGGGACCGAGGATCAAGTCCCGGCCCCGGCCCGTGCGGACCCATGTGCTGAACTGGGGAGTGCCCCCAGTTCAGTTCTCTCTCTGTCTCTGTCTCTCTCTCTCTCTCTCTCTCTCTCTCTCTCTCTCTCTCTCTCTCTCCTCTGTCAAAATAACTAACTAAATAAATAAAATATATATTAAAAATATCACAAACATATAACTTAGAAAAAGAACATACTATTATTATGTAACTACTTGGCATGCCTCTATAATGCTCTTTTTCTTACTTTTTGACTAAGTACTGTCTGTGTATCTTTTAATAGGACATTGATTTTGTAACATCTTTGTTTAGAGAGAATAGAAAGATAATGTATTCTTCCTTCTTGCTGATTAAATTTTATTTTAGTAGTAAGAGTACTGAGAAATTTTTTCTTAGGTTCACTAATATTGTGTAAATTTGTAGGATTGTCAAGTTTGGGAAACCCATCAAGTTTAAAAATATGTATATATAAGCTGTGTTCAAGTATTCTCATATAGCACTTGTATAGTATTAATGTACTATACGAGAGTAGTTTCTGAAACGAGAATATTCTTTATGCAGTTTATTGTCAATATTCTATGTTGTCATTGTCGATGTGCCAATCACCAAAAAGTATTCCAATGAATTTATATTATTCCCTCTTCATTCATTGGATTATCAATTAATCCAGCATCGTATTTAGTACTTCTATTTGGAATTTATCTCTTGCTTTTCAGGATTAATTAAATTTGCAATCTCAATTTTGTTTTTTGTTACAATTTCATCTCAGTGTCAGCATAATTGCAGTCAATTTCATAACTCATGTATTTCATGAATTTCTTTGAATCTGCTCTCAGTTCTTTAATAAATCTGTGATCCGCTTTGGTAGTACAACCTCAGGGAGTTATTGGAGAGACTCCCATGGGGTGATGTAAGTGAAGAGGCTGCAGAAATGGCAAATTGTTATGTCTTTATTAATTAATGTCATTCTCTCCTGTGCACCCCCATACCCCTGAGCCTTGCAGAGTTCAAGGGCTCCCACAATGCATGTGCAGTGGAGATCGATGAGTAGATTTCTTGGTTCCCTTTGTAAACACTGGGAGGAGGGAAGAGGATGAAAGTAGGGTATTAATTTATTTTGTCACTGTCAACGTGCATAACGTTTTCTCTCTAGGACAAACAGGATGGATAACACTTAAGATTTTCTTTAAAAGAGTGCTTTTAGGAAAAAGAATATCAGAACTAACTAACTAAACTTCCTTCCTTCCTTCCTTCCTCCCTCTCTCCCTCTCTCTCTCTCTCTCTCTCTCTCTCTCTCTCTCTCTCTCTCTCTCTCTCTCTCTCACTCTTTCTCTCTTTCTTTTTTAAGATTTATTTTTGAGAAAACGTGAGGGGGAGAGAGAGAGAGAGAAGGGGGAGGGCCCAGAGCAGTTGCCATAGTTGTACATCATTAGTTGGGACATAGTTTCATTCCACACAGGTGGATGTGGGGTCGTGTGGGGCAGGAACTAAACTGGGGCCTCCCACCTGGGAGATGAGGACCTTTGCTGCCATCCTGGTGGTTATCCGTTGTGCCGCAGTTCAGTATATGGGTTTGCACCGGCCGGGGCAGGATTTGATCCCTGGACCTCGCAGTTGCAAGGCAAGCACTCAATCTGTTGAGCTATCCCCGTTTCCCCAGAATGTCCTTATTTCTGATAAAGAGTCTTTGATCAGGGCTTCCGAAGTTTGTCCTGTCTCTGTAGCCTGGGCCATAGGATCAAATGGAGATTACTACTGCTTCCTGCTCCCCCATTCACTAATTCTGGGAATGTGTCCCCAATAGGAGATCAGGCCCGGGCAGGTGTGGCTCACCCCACATTTTCTCTGCTATTTCTTCTAACAATGCTTCTATTTCCTGAAAACTTTTCAACTATACCTCAAGGGCAGGTTTTCTGCACAGCACAAATGCTACTGGAGCTTGGATTTAAATGCTGAATGGAAAGTAATTTACCTTTAAAGGTAGATTTTTCTATTTTTCTATTGGAAAACTTACCTGTCAGGGATAATTTTATAGGAAAAAAAAAAATCCATGAGGAAAATTAATTTCATTTGGTGATTCTTTTTAAATGAATAATGGAGCAGGGAGACCTTTAAATGTGCTGTTGGAATTTCTGTTTGTTTTTGGTGATTCCGGTAGGCCGTCTGTGGAGCAGAGAGTCATCACCTCCCCCTGGAAGTCTCCCTTGATTTCCCGAGTAGAGTTAGGAGTGTCTTTGTTCCCCGCTCCTACTCCTGCATTAACACTGTGTGATGTTCACTTCGTCTTAGTACTGTCAGTCGACTTGTCCACTTCCTGTCCTAAATGTCAGCTCCCTAAGGGCTGGAAACTACGGGGCTATACTACCTGTCGGTGCTCACTCCGTCCTCCCACCTGGACTTTTTCTATAGTGGGCTCCTGCAGCTTAACCTGAACACAGCAGAGTTACCGGGTCCTCTGCATTCTGCCCTGGGGAGCTCAGCTATTCCCAAGTAGGTCAACCCTGCCATAGGCACAATCTCTCCAGACCCCAAATCTAGGCCCACACCTGCTGATTCCTTCGGGCTTGGACGGCAGTGCCCTGGCATGTAGTTGCCACCCACGGCAATGGAGGGGGACGAGCTGGTTTTGCGTGTGAGTTCAGGCTCTTTGGTGCTCATGTAGTGCTTTGAGAGTGGGCTTCCAGGATCGCCCTGGAGGGAGAAGTCTTGTCTCTTACCCAAGTTGGAACTCAACTGGAGATTAAGAAAGCCTAAATTTCAGAAGACCTTGCCCAGGCCCAACAGTAAGGATTTCCAGGGAGAAGATCCCAAGACCCTAGCAATGGGCTGCTCTCAGCCCGACTCCAGAGAGAAACGGCAACAAGCTGAGATGGTGATAAATTGCTCTTAAAAGCAGAGGAAATTGGGTTTTGGAAAAAGTTATTTATTTTCTCCCCCTCCCTCTATCCCCACAGCCACAAATCAATAAAACGACTCAATATTTCCACCAGTTGAAGAAAGAGCAATAATCCCAAGTACTCTGTAGACAAAGATACCTAGTTATGACGTGGGGTTTCTTCCCAGCAGGGACGTTGAGCAGGAAAGGTGAGTGTTGATTTCTGATGAACTGCAACTCTCAGAAGTTGTTCAGTGGTGATATTTGGTCTCCTAGGTGTCCCAGCCACAGCCCGTCTCTGGATACAGACTTCTGCTTCAGAGGGTAGAGCCCCATTCACAGCCCTCCCAGTTCTGTCCTCACTGTTACCCCGCGGGCCAGGCCACCCCCATCTACCTCCCAGACTATGGCCTTTGCTTTGTCCTGGGTGTTTCTTGCTTCTACTTCTGATCCTTTAACCTCTCAGCTGCATAGCAGCCAGGCGATCTTTTTAAAACTATAAATTAGGTGACATCACATTCAGCCACACATCCTTTGTTCTGCTCCTTGTACGCAGTTTCTTTCCTACTCAAGAGCTATTTGTACATGTTCCGCCTCCTCCTCTCTCCGCATGGGACTCGTTTCTCTGCCTCCCTCGGGCCTTTTGTCCACATTTGTCAATTATATTCTCAGCATCGAGTTCTTTGTGTACATATTCAGGAAATATGTATTGACTGAGCAAACAAGTGAGGCAACAGACATGAGTTTATGTGCTGAGCTGCTACTGGTCCATCCTAGAAGTGGGCTGTGGCCATAGTGGAGGGTGATCTCAGCTGTCTGGGTCTGACCAGGACTGAGGATTTCCTGGGACCTGGGACTTTTCAGTACTTCACTTGAGATAAGCCAGTCACCCATCCATAATCATTCTTTTAATGTGTTATCTAACCCTCTTTTCAGCTTGCAGTCTACTTTGTAATTGATAATAGAACCAGAGTGTCCAATGTGAATGAATAGCAGGAGTAAGTGATGAGTTTCAAAAGAAAGGGACTGTAATTATTGGATTCGAGCAGGGACAGGGGTGAGCGCAGGGGCAGCCACTCAGCCCAGGATGCCTGGTGTTCTTCCATCTTCTCTAAACCTAGGCTAATGCCTGCTTGTCTTTGTGTCAAGGATTAAATGGTACTCCCCCTGCAAGGCCTTCCCCGAACTCCTCAATGCCAGGTTCGGTTCATTGTTTAGTGGTGCTTCTACTTCACCTTTGTGACACTTTTCAGACTTGCATTTATTGATTTAATGTCTATACTGTCTAGGTTGTATGCTCCATAAGGCTGGAACTGTCTTATTCATGACTTAGTCCGGATGCCTTCACAGTGCCTAGTATATAGTAGATATTAAGTAAATGCCTGTTGAATCCAAAGGGCAATGTTCCCATGGGAGACTTGGGCAGAGAGTAGGCTTGTACCTAGACATATATGAGATGCCATTTCAGCACCACGTAGCTAGGAGCTCAGGTATAGAAAAGACTAGATATAAAAAGTGGGTAGTCCTTTGAACTACTCCAACAGAGTGAAGTTGTACTATAACTTAGGAAGTAATTGATAATGCTGTACCATCTGTCTGTCCTGCCATGCTAAATTAATTCAACAAACATGTGCTAAAAAGTTTTTCTCAGTGCCAAGTAATGGTCTAGAGGTTAGAGACACAGGATAACTGGCATCTCATCTAGTCTCTGCCCTGAGCACTCTATGCTTAAGTATTAATTAAGTACCTACTATGTGTTAAGCTTTATGCTGCAGCTGATATTGTAACAATGAGAGACATGACAGATAATAACATTTTCAGGATTCAGAGACACAAACTACTAATTTCTCAGCAGGATAATAAGAGCTATGATAGGGAATGCCGGAATAGATCAGTAGGTTGAGTGTTTGCCTTGCAACCTTGAGGTCCGGGGATTGAATCCTGGCTCTGGCCCATGCAAACCCATATGCTGAACTGAGGTGCAACTGGTAGCCACCAAAATGGTGGTGAAGTTTCTCGCCCCCTATGTGGGAGGTTCCTAATTTGGTTCCTGCCTTGCATGACCCCACATTCACCTGTGTGGAATGAAACTATGTCACAACTATTGTACAACTATGGAGGCTGCTATGGGCCCTCTCTCCTTCTCTCTCTTCTCTCTCTTTCTCTCAAACAATAAAATAAATCTTAAAAAAAATAAAAAAAGAGCTATGATAATTGCAGGTACAAGATGTACAAGATAAGGGTCCTAACATTCAACCAGGGGGTGGTCAGGGAAGACTTTTGAGAGGAGTAATGTTGAAAGTTAAGCAAATTAAATAGAACTTGCCAATTAGGAAGGAAAATAAATGTGGTGTGAGAGAGCATGGTTCATCTGGAGAGCCAGATGTGGAACAAAACAGATCTATGGGGAGAACCTAAAAGCTGAGCTTGAGGGGTAGACAGGTACCAATGGGCCCTCTGGTGAGAGTGAGTGGGCCCCTTTGGCTGATGTGTGGGCAAGAAGTGGAAAGTAGTGGGAACAGAGGTTGAAAGTGTAACCATGGGCTGTGAGTGCTGGGCTAAGGAGCGTGGACTTCATTCCATTGAAAAGGGGCTTTCTATGGAAGGATTTTGATAGACACAGGCTCAGAGTTCAATAGATCTGCTCTGCCCTCCTCCCTCCCACACCCCCAAGCAAGCTCTGTGGAGCCAGTAGTCACATCATCTGCATTAGAGCCCGTTATCCTGTTGCCCTTACGTTCTCCTTCCTATGTGTTGCACATACGACTCCCCACCTTCGCTCTAGTGCGTACTCTTCCAGGTGTCAAAGCTCCTAATAAGTTTTGGAAGAAACAAAAAACTTGATAAGGATTTTCTGAGAGTAAAAAAATGATCCCAGAGCTGAATTGTTGAGCTGCTTTCGCTAAAGGCCAAGGGATCTAGATGGTGCAATGAGCCTATGGATGACCTCGCCTGTTCTTTGAGTCAACTTTGGTGAGCACACAGGCGTCTAAGTTTTTATTATATCGTTAGTTCTTTACACCACCCTCTGCCTTTGGGGCGGTGCTCCTGAAAGAGGAGCAGGGAGCAGATCTGGAAGTGAAAAAGGTGCTAACAATTCTCTGAGCGTGATCAGCCTGCAGAATCAACTTCCCAGAGAAAAACAATGAGCCAGCACAGGATCTGCAAAGAGCACCGAGCAGGAGCCACAAGGCATGCATGGCTCCCCTCCAGGTGGGCCTGTGCCTCAGTTTCCCCTCTGAAAAAGACCTCTTTAAAAGCCAGGGATCTTTGTAGCTGGTAAAGTGAATCGTTCGTTCGTTCATTCATTCATTCATTCTCTCCCTCAAAATGTATTGTTTACCTCTGTTGCGGTCAGTTTTGGTATACAAAAAGTGTAAAGTCACATCTCTGCTCTCCAGGTAAGATAGACCATTGTGATTATATGTAAATGAACAAAGGGGCAGGAGCCTGCTCTTTCTCCCATGCAAGGTAATCGGGTCCAAAGTGATTTCAATATACTTTAGTCCTTATGGGAAAAGCTTTCATTCGGCTTGAAGGAACTGGTTTATTGGCTTATGCTGTTCCATCAGCATAGAGTGGTCTGTTCCAGTGGTTTGCACAAGCCCTGTGCAGCTTTCAAGTCTGAGCTAAAATGCTGTGACAAGCCTTGTGAAGCTTCCCTACTTACCCAAGGCAGGGCTGAGGGCTTCTTTTCTGTGCTTGTGACGTGGGACCCTTCGTTTCCGTACCCTCTTACCAGGTTGTAGTAATAGTGACATGTCTGCTGTGGACTCTCAAGGGCAGGGGATGTGTCTTTCCTTTTTGAGTCTTCAGCTCCCAGCACAGGACCTGGCACATAGCAGGAGCTTATTAAATTCATGATTGACTAAGAATGGATAAAGGGGCTGGGCCCATTAGTTTGGGCAGATGTGCACCTCACATTCCATGTCACCAGTCAAGTCCAAAAGCCTGACATACAGGAAGGTAAGGTATGTAGACACTTGTAAATAGTTGTGTTGACTCTTTGAAGGGAAGGGTCCAGAAAAGTAGATGCAAATTAGTTGCAGGTGCCAAGAACTGAAAAGTCTATGGGAGAGTTTCCAGTGAATCTGGTTGAGATTTTTTTTTTTTAAGATTTATTTTTATTGTTTTTGACAGAGAGAGAGAGAGAGAGAGAGAGAGAGATACAGAGACAGAGAGAAGGGGGAGGGCCCAGAGCAGTCTCCATCGTTTAAGGTGACCAGACAGCCCGCTTTTGGCGGGACAGTCCCGATTTTTAACAATTTGTCCCGCGTCCCGCGGCATTTTAAAGTCCCGATTTTTGGAAAGAATGCACGACAAGCTAGGGAACGGCGGGAGATAGACCAAATTTTTAATCAAGAACCCCCACCCCCCCGGTCAATGGTGTCCCGCTTTGCCAATGTTAAAATCTGGTCACCTTACCATAGTTGTACATCATCTGTTTTTCCACCTAGTTTCATTCCACAGGTGAGTGAGGGGCTGCACAGGGCAGGAACTGGGCCGGGGTCTTCATCCTGGTGAGAACCAAACTGGGGGCACTCCCCAGTTCAGCATATGGGTCGGCACTGGCCGGGGCAGGGATGTGATCCTCGGTCCCTGGGGCTGCAAAGTGAGTGCTTAACCCACTGAGCCATCCGGCTGCTGTGGTTGTGAATTTGAGAAGGGGAGTTGAAGGTAGGACAGTGACACCTAGTGGTGGAAGAAGGACCACCCAGATGTCCGGCTCCCCACCCAAGCTCCTTTCTAACCTTCTGGCCCCTGGCCAGGTGGGACTCTGTGATGACGCTCCTCGTCCTGTGCGCTGTCCCAGGCTCCAACAGGAATACTCGTTCCCGGATAGAGTAACAAAAAATGTGGACTGGCTGCCAAAAACACAAACATGGTGCCTATAGTTAACAATTCTGTATTGCACACTTAAACATTGTTTAAATGTTCTTACTACAGTCTTTCTCCCTCTCTCTCTCTCCCATACACACACACACTGATTTTGTGACAGGGCCAGAATAAATGATGTAGAGGCCCTCTGGTCAACCATTTCGGAGCCCAGAAAGTGAAGAACAGCTCAAAGACACACAGCAGAGCAGTCCGAGAGCCAGGCCTGAAATCCAGGTTTTCTGATGCTCAGAAAGGAAGCTTTCCCTCTGTCGTTTTTCATCTCCTGATGGCAGATTTAACTGGATCAGTCTCCCAGAATTTGACCTTGTTTGGATATAAGGTCTTTCCAGAGGCAATCAAGTTAAAATGAGGTCATTAAGATGGGTCCTAATCCAATAGCACTTATAAAAAGGGGAAGTTTGGAGAGAGACCTACAGAGAGGGGGACAGTTTAAGGACATGACTCAACAGGCACATCTGTATCATAAAACAAAGACACTGGGGCTGAGAGTGGATGAGTAACTTGCCCTAGGATCACGGCTATTACAGCTTAGAGCCAAGATTTAAACCCAGGGCTCTTTTCTTCAAGTGTGCATGAATGACCTTTGTTTTTTTACTTACAATCAGTTATTTTAATGGAGTGAGGCAGATCCCCCCAGTTCCTCCAGGCCTCACACAGAAAGAGTTGAGGGCTCTGGGGGAGGGGAGAGGGGAAGGGCAAGCAGGCAGGCTCAGGAGGACCACGTGAAGGTGAGTTAATAGAGTGGGACATTAACTGGCAGGTATTACTATGGGCTGAAGTCTGTCTCCCTTTCTGCAATTCATATGTTGAAGTTCTAACTCCCAGTATCTCCGAATGTGACCTTATTTGGATATAGGGTTTTTATTTATTTATTTATTTGGATATAGGGTTTTTATTTATTTATTTATTTTGAGGTACTCAGGTTAAAATGAGGTCATTAGAGTATTTGGAAGCAGATTCATGCAAAAAGAAGAAGCTATGTAGAGACACAGGGAGACGATGGTCATTGAGAGCCCAGGAGCGATCCTGGGACAGAGGCATCCCTCACAGCCCTCAGAAGGAACTGACCCTGCCAGTGACACCTTGATCTCAGATGTCCAGCCTCCAGAACTGTGAGTTGAGGAATTGTTGCTTACGAAGCCACCCAGTTTTGGGCACTTGGTTACGGCCGCCCTAGCACTCTAACGCAGACATCCTGGAGTAAAAAGCATTCTGACAGAGCCCGAGCTTTCAAAAGGTGATGACATCATTAAAGAGTGCAGAATGGCTGGTTCCCCCCACGCGGGAGAGAGCGGACCTCGTGACTGCTCAGAGCGCCTACAGGGCCTCACCCCATTAACATTCACTCACAGCCAGTTATGGCAGAAGGAATGAGGTGGTCCTTTCCAGGCCTGTCAGCTTCCTAATGCAGTGTCACCCCCCTGCCTTGCCTCTTGATGAATTTCTAGCCATCAGTCATTCTTTCAGACCTGACCTCCACAGCCCTCTTACAAAGAGATTTTCACCAGAGCCGACTCTATTAGTCTTAAATGGATTTTAAGCACTGCTTTGTATGGTTCATACGTTTATAATAAATAGCACTGTTTTAGCCTGGTCCTCATCCACGACTTCAGAGGCAAGCTGACATTCTATAACCTCCACCATGAAATTCTTGTGAATTCTGTTGCAAGGAGAGGCTATTGAGAATGAGCAGGCCATGTATGGCCCACGGAGGTCCAAGAACAGAGCTTTTCTGTCTATGGGGATGCCGGGGAATAAGAATCAAAGCACATGAAATGTTCTGCCTCAGAGGGGACTATTTTCATAAATGCTACATGCATTCTGATTGGAGGGCCCCTCTGGTCACACATAGATGTCCTCTGAGCCTTTTCTAGAAGCTTCCTGGGGACTGCCTCACCTAATAAAACAAGCATGTATCTTTGGGGCAGAAGGATTTCTCTGGAGGAATACTATGTCTTTTTTTAGTCATGGAGGTGGACGCTGTCAGGTGGCCAGCAGAGATGGCAAAGGTTGGTCACTGCCATTTGTCTGCTTTATCAGTTCTTCCTGTGGAATTGTTGCATTAGGGTCACCTCAGAGTTTAAATAGTAAACATTCTTGGATCTCTTTCTCTGAGAAACTGATTCAAGAGTCTGGGATTATCTCTTGAAGTTTGTATTTTAAAAATAACCCCAGGTGACTATAATCTGCAACCAGGTTTGGGAACCTCAGTTCCTCATTTCTATACTGCTAGTCTGTATAGCTTTAACAAATATTCATTGAGCACTTACCCTAGTCTACAAGCTGGGCAAAAACATAGGGCTATGGGGGATCAAAGCCACAGTGCTGTCCTTAGGTATTCCACAATTTACCAGAAAAGACAAACTGGTAATAGACATTTACCATATAGTGTCATAATTGCTTGAGTAGAATGAGGCCCAGGATGAATGAGATCAAAATGTATGCTTTTTCTACCAGATTCTCCTGCTTTGCTAACAAGTATAAGCTCAAGAAAAACAAAATGCACCAGGTAGGACATCGCATCGATAAAAACACTTCCATCTATAAGATCTTAACTGAGGCTTAGAACAACCCCATGAGGCTGGCAGAACTGACATCTTTGTTCAAAGAAGAAAGGCAAACAAATATGTGAACATCTAAAGGGCTAATTTTATTGGCAAAGAGTGCTTAGGCATTAACAAGGAAAAGATAATAGAAAAGTGGGCAAACGTCCACAAACAAGGAATCCATGAAGAAAGAAACAATAATGTGCAAAGAAAACACATGGAAGAGGCATAATATCATTCAAAATAAAGGAAACGCAAAATTCAAACAATGAGACACTTTCTTCTATTGAATTGTCAAAGACCTTCAGGTTCCATGCTACCCAGTTACTTAGGGATGAGAGTGGAGGCCAGAAATAGGAAACCTGTGCTATTTGTAGGAGAATAAATTGGTGTAAAATATGTAGAGGACAATTTTGGTAATAGTAATAAAGATATGCATATGACATTCGACTCTGTTTTATTTTTAGGACTTTACTCGAAAGCTAGATGTACTCAAGTCTTGCAAACATATACCCAGCGTTGCCCATTGCAGCATTGTTTGCAATACGGAATAAAAACACTACAAGTCAATATAAGAGAAGGAATTAAATTTTCTCTCAACACTGTACAGACTAGAATGCAGATGTCAGGGGAATGAAGCAGGTCTCTATGTTCTAACATGGAAAGATCTCTAAGACATCTTGTGAGAGAGAAAAATGGCAAGTCTTTGAATGAAATGCACAATTTTCATTCATCTGCAGTGAAGATGTAGATACCCATACTTGTGCCTACATAGAAAATAACCGAGTATTGAGTAGTGGCTAATTCTGAGGAGGAACCTAAGGTGTGGAGGAGGAAAGAACAGACCTACTTTTCACTTCTTTCTTTTCTTCATTGTTTGAATTATTTCACCATGATCATCTATTACTATTATCTAAAGAAAATAAAATGGAATAAAACAGAGCAGAAAAACGATTTAGAAGAGGTTATTGTATTTGAGTATCATTTTTTTTTTTTGCTGGCATATTTTACCTTTATAATTGGCCAATTTGCTCAATTAGCAATTATTTTTTACTGCCCTCATCTCCATCTATTAAGAAGACTTTATTCTTGCTCAGCATTAATACTTCAGAATGCCCAGGGATCGTTTCCAAGGAAACCTATCCGTAACCACAAGTTACTGGCATGAACTCTTATGGTCTCAGATAAGGTCTTGTTTCTTAGCAGCTTATGCAAAATTTCTCATTTTAATGAAAATCATACATTTTTTTAAAAGCCTATTCATAGCAGGAATATGGAAGGTCATTTATTCTTGTTGATGAAATTCATCCCTTGAAAAAGTCTTTAGTGAATGGGAAGAGAAATTCAAAACCACCTCCCCCACTCCCCGCCTTCCATGCAAGAGTGCCCTGTGTGTTAAATGCCTAGATCTGTCACTGATTCCTGCCCACCTACAATCAATCCAGTAGAGGCCTCTCTGCCTTTGGATTCTTCAAGTCAAGTGTGTCAATGATAGATATGGATTCCTGACCTGCCTGCCCCTCAGGTTTCCTTATAAGACTTAACTCAAGTAGCTTCATGATGTTGGTACCACTGTTCTGGTGACTTTCGCTCAAGAAAGGAAGTGCTGGCCTATCATGGCTCTTTTTCCCATTGAGTATCAAAAGAATCCCACAGTCCTTGTCATCGCTCTGCTCTGGGAAGTTACATCACTGTGCGGGAACTGCCCTATGGGATGAAACAACCTGCCCTGGTGAAAACACCTGAGCCATGATAAGTATAAAAAGTTACATAATTGCCAACATTGTGTGCCTCTTGAAATGACCCAAATATATGGTGGACAAATATCACTTCTTTGATCTTCCTGACAAAGACAGATGCATTCTAAATACACCCACAAGGAAACATTTGGCTACCTGAACTGAGGAACGTTCTACCAAATAACTTCAAAACTGTCAAGGCCACAAAAGAAAGGAGACTGAAGAGTGGAACATAGAGATTGATGAAAGCATCATATCATATCTTTACAACGTTTTTGTTTTCATGGAAATATTCCCAGAGGTCAACGTGTTGTTTTTATCAGTTATTTGGACCGTTGGAAGACTCATTTTATCTCTTTGGACTATTCCCCGTGAGACTGTTGAGATATGGACTGAGGGCATTCTGGGAATGGAGAGGGTAGGGAGAGCAGCTCAGGGAAAGGACTGTCCTCAGGAAAGGCTTGTGTGGGATCCCTGAGTAGATGGAGGGTTGTGTGAGGACTTTGGCTGTATGAGGGAGGATATCAGGAGCCCCAAGGTTGGATGGAAGACAGAGGCTGTGACTCAACCTTACCTACAGAGTTCTAAGTCCAAGCATCCCTGGGTGATTTGAGCAGGTTGCTTGCCTATCATTTAGCCAGTATTTATTGGTACTACCTTAGGTGCTAGGGCTACAGTCCATGAGCAGGGCTAACCATGTCCTAATGGAGAAGTCAGCATGAAGACAAAAAAGATAAAACAGTGTTAGGGAAAGTGCAGAAACTGTGGGCATACACGTCAGGAAATCCTGTCCTAACTTGGAGAGAATCAGGGACAGCTTCCTGAAGGAGGCTGACATGTCTAAGCTGAGAGCTAAAGATCGGAGGTGGGTTGAGCAGGTATCAGGAAATGAGAGTTCTCTTATCTGTAAAACAACAGGTTTGGATTTGATGATGATCAGAGTATTCCTAGCTCCCATAGCCTCTG
>PVKE010019310.1:0-28608 GCA_004027555.1 Craseonycteris thonglongyai | reverse complement strand
CTCTCTCTCTCTCTCTCTCTCTCTCTCGTCAAAAACAATAAAATAAATAAATAAATAAATAAATAAAAAGAAAACAAATCTCTTAAAAAAAAAGAAAGAAAGGAAGGAAGGAAGGAGAAGAAAGAAAGAAAGAAACAAACAAACAAATGAGAGAAATAAAGGAGAGAAATAAAGGAAAATGAAGGAAGAAAGGAAGGAAGGGAGGGCAGAAAATAAAGTAGCACAGAGCCAATAACTAATAAACCCCCAAATAAGGGAAGATTGGGGTTTGCTTCCCTCCTTTAGACTTCCTGAACTAGCTCTCAGACAGAAGAAAACAGAAAGTACATGAGGGAAAGTGTTACCCAAATTAGCACACACTTCTGCCTTCACTGTGCTGAGAGACACGCTTATTTCTCATTTTGCATATCCAAGTTCATGGTCTCCAGGCAGCCATGCTTTCAGGTGTCACTGCCAGACAACTGTGAAGAGTGAGAGATATTCACAAACAATTTCCTTTTTGTAAAAAAAAATATCTTTTATTTATTTTTTTTGAGAGAAGATGAGAGGTGGCAGGGGAATGACCCAGAGAAGTCTCCATAGTTATACATCATTAGTTGTGACATGGTTTTGTTCCACACAGATGCATGGGGGCTGCATGGGACAAGAACCGTCCAGGTGCCACCTGCTTGGGAGGCTAGAACCTTCACCGTGGAGCCATCCCTGCGGTTACCAGTTGCACAGCAGTTCAGCATATGGGTTTGCACCTGCTAGGGCTGGGATTCGATCCCCAGACCTCGTGACCATGAGACCAGCGCTCAACCACTGAGCTATC
Organism: Craseonycteris thonglongyai; assembly: GCA_004027555.1. Lineage (NCBI taxonomy): Eukaryota > Metazoa > Chordata > Mammalia > Chiroptera > Craseonycteridae > Craseonycteris > Craseonycteris thonglongyai. The sequence continues at coordinate 27,794 of PVKE010019310.1, read as the reverse complement.
CCAGCATCCCTCACAAATAATTTCATTTTTCCCTAAAATAGAAGGGTTAAAATAATAGCCTTCCATAGCATCATTCTTATACTCCTGTGTTTCTAAGTATTTTCATAAGTGAAAGAGAAAGAAGAGTTATGGGAGCACATGAAAGGAGCTGAGAAATGATGTTGTCTGGGATCTATGTGTAAAAGCTCTTCATGAGAGGAGTTGGGTTCTGTATGAACCTGCGATTAACTGGCCTGGCCATTTATTGCCATGATTGCTACACTTGGGCATGCAGTTTTATAGTGACTTCCACTTCCTCTCTAAATTTACTCATAGGTATTTTTTAATAGGGAAAGGGGCAAGGATAGATGGAGAAAAATGAATAGCGCAATATGTATGCATTGCACGTGAGTGGGAATGACACAAGAAACCATTTTTGGAATGGTGACCTAGTAAAGGATGCAGACGACCTAATCAAAACAAACTGACCACAAGGTTACAGTCACATCCTCATCAACTATGTAGAAAAATTGGTACTTTGCATATGCTATTAAACAGCAGTCTGGTTTATAGTCCTAACAGGCACTTTTGAGTTTTTACCCTATCAGGAATTCTATACCATATTAATCCATTTGTGAAACAACTTTTAAAGGTAAGGAAAGTGAGACCTAGGGAATTTACCAACAGTGACTCCCTAAGAAGCCATGGGGTCTTTCTGGACACTGGGGACCCCGGAGGCATCCTCTCTAACTTCTGCTCCATTTCCCAGTTCTCAGAATCTGTTTTCAGGTGCCAGTGTCTCTGGGAGAGATTGTCTGGAAGACCCACACAGAACATTTATTCCATTATTGAAGATGGAACTTCTTCAATAGTGGTCTCCAGTTATTTCCAAGGAGCAAGATTCTATGATTAGAGGATTGTTGAGGCTTTGCTAACTAGACACAGGATCTAATCACGCCCGGTAGGGTGGAACACCATACCCTAATCTCACAAACAAGGCTACACTGAAAAGGTTGGTTGGAAATTTGGGGAGCGTGAGAACACTCTGGGAGCTACTGGCCATAGTACCTGCTGGTTTTCATGGCCAGACTTGCTCAGTCTCCCAAACTGATGACAGAAGAGCATATAAATTCTATCTTCAAACCATTTTGTCAAGCGTATTTCTTATCAAGCATATTTCTGAATCACTTATTTGTCATCTTTATTCATAGCAAGATGTCCGTTTGTGACAATTTTATCGCTTTTCGTCATGAAAAGAGAACATCACTATTTAAATACGGGAAAAGTTCAATTTTCAACACTTGAAGTAAAACGACAGCATTTTTAAACTCATCCGTGAAGGAAAGAAGGTTTGCCAGTCCTCACTTCCCTGCTGTTTCTACAAAGTGTATTAGCTAAAGATTATGAGTTCTAAAGATTAAGGAAACCATGAGACTTTAGCAGGGAACCCAAAGAGAAAAGAACCATGTCTTTCAAGTCATATTCAAAAAACCTCAACTGATCACCAGTGAATTACTGTCATTTATGAAATCCCTTGTTGCAAAGTTTGGGTAACTGGCCAAGGCAGGGCTCCAATTACAATCAGCTACTTCAAGGACACAGCACCTGTGTGCAGGGGTTAGTGACTGCTTTGTCCTTCCCTAGCCTCCGTTCTTGTAATTGCATTGCTTGCTGGCATAGCAAAGAATCAGCCTCATTTGTCCCTTGTCTCTTCTAGTCAAATAAAGGTATCCTTTTCCAGCAAGTGACAAGTTTGGTGGGACTCTCATCTGGGCAGCACATTTATATCACTATTGCAAGGGTATAGCTCTAGGCAAAGGAAACAAAGTATTATTTTCTCATCAAAATGCTGGGCTCTTTGTTTTCATTCTGGGGAAAAGTTCCTACGAACTAAACAAAAGGGATTAATCGTGGAGGATACAAGAACCCTAAAAGCAAAACAGAAGTGTGATTGGTACACACTTGCAAGACATGCAGTTGGCTGAAAGAGAGCATGCACTCCAGGTCTTAGAGCGGTCATTTCTTGCTGAGTCATCTTAGAGAATTAGAACTATTCCAGAATAATATTTGTTGTTGTTGTTTTGTTCACCAAGTACCCGTTTGTTTTCGTTAGTTTTCTGTTTCTGTTTTTGTTTTTTGAAAGCATGTTGTGGAAGAGAAAAGAGACCAAAGAGGAAGGAAAATGGGAAGAGGAATTCTGCCTATTTCTCTCCTCTTTCCTTGGTTAATTGGTGACTACAAAAAATATATAAGCAATCTAATACAGGATATAAATTTGAAAACTGCTGCTTCCCCCACCCATCCCACTAAGTCTTTGGTTTTTACTCTACTTCTTTTGTTGCTTTATTTCTTCTTTGCCTTTAAAGGTTTGGCTCAGACATTTCTGTCCTAACTATACACACTCCCTAGACAATTTATCTATGTCCAAAGTTTCAACCATGATAAACCTGGACTCTGCGAGCATTTTATGAAAAGGACCAGCTAGGAAATATTTCCGGCTAAATGGGACCTATAGTCTCTGTCACAAAGAAGGTATTGATGATAGATGTCAGTGTATAGACTATGTAAACAAATGAGTATTCCAATAAAATTTTATTTACAAAACTACTTGGTAGGATAGACTGAGCCTGTGAGCCATAGTTTAGCAATACCTGATCTATACTAATAACTCAAAACCCTTTAACTGCAGCCTAAAAATGGCTATTCAGACACTTCATTTTGTACTGCAATGGTCTGAATATTTATGTCCCCCCAAAATCGATATGTTGAAACCACAGTCTTGTTAATTTTGAATATTTTCAACTATACCACAATATCCAACTAAAATAATTATATTAGTAAATGCTATAGCATATTAAGATTATACTTTGTAATGTCCTATGAACTTCCACATAAATTGCTTTCTTTTTTTAAAAAAAGATTTATTTTTTTTAGAGAAGGTGAGGGGTGGGTGGAGGACCCAAAACAGTCTCCATAGTTGTACACCATTAGTTGTGACACACAGGTGGGTATGGGGCTGTGCGGGGCAGGAACTGAACTGGGGGCCTCCCACATGGGAGGCGAGAACCTTCACCACCATCCTGGAAGTTACCAGTTTCCCCATAGTTCAGCATATGGGTTTGCATGAGGCAGGGCCAGGAGGTGATTCCTGGAACTTGAGTTTGTAAAGCAAGTGCTCAACATTCTGAACTATCCCAGAATCCTCTACATTATCTTTACTCTTAAAAAGTTAAATACATAATCTCCTTATACTGAGGAAAATATCATATTCCCATACAGGACTTATACATGAATGTCCTTAGCAACTCTTTTTGTAATAAACAAAATTTAGATGTAACCCAAATGTCTATCTGGTGTATAAGTAAATAAAACATCATGTATGCAAGCAATGGAATACAACTTAGAAATAAAAATAAATGAACTATTTTATACACTATTAGTTAATTTCAAAATAGTGATGCTGAGCTAAAGGTGTCAGACAAAAAAAAATGTGTATATACTGTATGATTCTACTTTTATGCAAATGTTAGAAAATAAAAAAATGTGGTATCATAAAATAACTAATAACAATAAATAGCAGGTCAGTGGTTGCCTAGAGTAGAGTAAAGAGATGTGGAATGGAAAGACTGTAGAAGTAATAAGAAAATTAGGGAGTTGTTATATTGGTTCACTATCATGACCATGGTGATAGTTTTTAGATATAAACATGTCAAAATTGTACACTTTAAATATGTGCAGTTTGTTGCATGTCAATTATATCTCAACATAAGCTGTTATATTTTTATTTCACTATCATCCTATAAAATAATATCTTTCTCTTTTGTAGTTATTGACACTTCTCTAGAGACATTATATTATGTTTGCATGGATGTCCTTTAAGGATTTGTCATATGGAGATGTAAATACAGGTTTGTTTGTTGTTTTTAGTTGTGTATTTTTTTCTTTGTCAGTATTTTTCCTATAAAAGACCATGTGATTTTAGTACAGCTTTTATCAAAGTCAAGAATCTTCACTACTAAATTTGAGTAGATGACAAGTACTGTCTTTTGTCTGCTTGAATACTATCTTCAATGTTTTGGATAATAAAACAAAAAATATTTTTCAGTTCCTCATGTAAAAGATCTGTGGTTAACATACAATAACAGACTATGTAGTATCAAATATAGTATCATATAGCTCACCACAAAATTAGAGGGAAAATTTTAGAAATACTAGTTATGCACGGTAGCACTGAAACATTACACTATCAACAACCAGTCCTCAAAATCTAAAATGTACACATTATAACAATAAAGATAATGAGAGCTGTATGAGAAACTTAATGAATATGTTATGTACATTCTAAAATAAAGAATACATTCTAGCCTCAAAGATGAAAGAAAAGAGGCTTACCTTTTTCCTGTTTCAAGATACAGAATAGTTTTCTCTGTACTGATGAAACTGCTTTTATTATAGAAGCCTGATTGTATAACCATTCCTTCAAAATCAGTTAACTTCCATTCCTCAAAAATCCAGGGAAGTGCTGATTATAATGAATTAGACAGGTGTTAGTACTTTAAAAGACATAGTTTACTAATATTTACATAAATTAATATGCATTGAAGTATATCACTTGAAGAAGTACATTATCAGTCTGGTAATGTTTCAAATATAGTCTTTATTTAGAACAGGAGTGTCCAATCTTTTGGTTTCCCTGGTCCACATTAGAAGAAGAATTGTCTTTGGCCACACAGAGAATACACTAACATTAATGATAGTTGACTAGGAAAAAAAATTGCAAAAGAAATCTCCTAATGTTTTTAGAAAGTTAAAGAAGTTGCATTGGGCTGCATTCAAAGCCATACTGGGCTGCATGTGGCTTGTGGCCGGGGGTTTGGTCAAGCTTGGTTTAGAACTTCAGAAGATAACACAATGGCTTAGAAGAAGTTTCCATTTCAGTTAAGCAGAGCATTTCACGAATTCTACTAGAAAATGGTAACTACTTAGATACTACTTCTGTGCTCTCCACTGCGTATCTGATAACAAAGATGAGCAAGACTTAAATAAATATAAAGTCAAGGCAAGTATAATAACTTACTTTGTTGTCAAATGTTGACTAGGATTTTTAAAACTTCTCATTTTTTTAAATGTAAATGTAAAGAAAAGTCAGTAACGAAGTGATCTCAGAAACATGGAAGCATGAAGGCTGCTTCTGGGTCTCTCTCCTTGAGGTTGCATCATGCTGAGCAGCTAGCCTTCAACAAAGGATTCCCTGCACAACACACAAACATGCCTGAGAGATCCACACATGGGGAGGTGAGCTGGGCCATGAAGGGAGGAGTGCACATGCAGGGGCCATGCGTGCAGCCTGAAGCTCACTGGGGTCCCCGAGACTAGAGGGCTGACACCACAGGTGCATTCTCTTTGGCCCCAGCAATCCTGCCTGAGTGATCAGCACACAATACAGCTGAACCCAGGGATCGGGCCAGAGACCTCTGGGCGAAGACTGAATACAGAAGTATGATAACTGTGGTCTCACAGCCCTTCCTGTCAGGTGGAAGACAAAGCCATGCCTGGCCACTTAGCCCCACTTTCTCCGAGCTTGCCTACCCCACACACTCCCAGTGTTAGCAGCAGGCCCCAGGTAAAAGGGTAGCAGTGTCAGATTAAAGAGCAGAATATCTACAGCCCTGAGAATGAGGGCAGAGGAAGGAGCTCACTGCAGTTAATTCCATGAAGAGGGACTAGCTACAGGGGTAAGGTGGTTTGTCCGTCCCCATTACTCAAAAGAGAACAATGCCACACACACACACACACCAGCCACCTCATCCAGCCTACCCCACTCCCACCTTTCATGGCTGATCCCAGTGAGGGGCACCCAAGGCTGCTAAGGCACATAGCTCTGCATTGGCCGCAGAGGCAGCATTGGGATACACGGGGCTCAGACCCTCATTGTCCATTACATTCTCCCATGGGAGCGATGCCCTAAGACCAAGGCTACCTGGACCTAGAAGGAACACCCACCTCCCCAGGAACTCTCCCATCACACAAGAAGCAGGAAAAGGACAAGGAATAAGAAAATGCTACAGCTATACTTACTAGAAAGTGAAAGAAAGACCTCTTTGTATTAATCTGCAGCAGAATTTACTCCTGTAGATGCCCAGAAAGAAAAATAAACTAATAATTACTTTGAATAACCAAGGTAACAAGGCAGCTTATAAAGAAAAAAAGAAAAAAAAAATCCAGAAATTAAACTTAGGGGAAACTGGGATGGCTCAGCAGATTAAGTGCTTGCTTTGCAGCCCCGGAGCCCGAGGATCGAATCCTGGGCCCAGCCCATGTGGACCCATATGCTGAGCTGGGGTGATGCTCCCAGTTCAGTTCTTGCCGGGGCCTATGCAGGAGGCTCCAGCCCAGTTCCTGCCCTGTGCAGCTCCGTGACTGCCTGTGGAGTGAAACTATATGTAACTATATAGAAAACAAATGCTGTCAACTATGGAGACTGCTCTGAGTCCTCCCCCTTCTCTCTGTCTCTCTCTCTCTCTTTCTGTCTCTCTGTCAAAAAACAATAAAAATAAATCTTTTAAAAAATTAGAGCAGAATTAAATGAAGTAAAGACAAAAAAAATTAATGCAATGATGAGCTGGGTTTTTTTTGTTTGTTTGTTTTTGTTTTTAAATTAATAAAATTGACAAACCTCTGGCTAGACTCACTAAGGAAAAAAGAGAAAAGATATAAATAAAAACAGGAGTGAAAGAGAAGTTATCACATATATATGAGAAATACAAGGGATCATATGCAATATTACTATGAAGGACTATATGCCACAAAATTCAATAACCTAGAAGAAATGGACAAGTTCTTAGAAATATATAACCTTCTTAGACTGAATCATGAAGAAGTGGAAAATCTAAATAGACAACATGAACAAACATCCAAAATCCCCTCAAAAACAGAAGTCCAGGACCTGCTGTCTTAACTAGTAAATTCTACAAAACATACAAAGACAATACAATACTTGTCCTCCTCAAACTGTTTCAAAAAATTAAAGAAGCGGTCAAACTTCTTAATTTTGTGAAACTGGCACGGCCCTGATACCAAAATCTGTAAGGATAACAGGTGAAAACTATATACCAATATCTCTGATGAATACAGATGCAAAAATCCTAAACAGCAGTACCAAATACATGGTGATGGAAGAAAAACTGACTCTAGGTGGTGAGCACACAGGCTATACATAGACGATACAATGTAAAATTGTACATCTGGAACCTATGTAACTTTTACCAACCAATGTCACCCCAATAAATGTAACAATTAAAAGAAAAAAAATACATTACAAAGATTATACATCACAATCAAGTGGGGTTCCTTCCAAGGGCACAGGATGGTTCAACATATGCAAATGAATCAATGGGATACACCATATAAACAAAATAAAATATAAATATCATATGATTATATCGATACAGAAAAAAATTGACAGAATAGAACATTCATTTATGATTGAAAAAATAAAATGGGAATAGAAGGAAAGTACCTCAAAATAATAAAAATCATATATGACAAACTCTCAAATAATATCATATTTAATGATAAAATAAAAATAACTGAAAGCTTTTTTTTCTAAAATCAGAAACAAGAGAGGGATGCCTCCTGTCATCACTATTATTCAACATAGTATTAGAAGTTTTAGTTGGAGCAATTAGACAAGAGGAAGAAATAACAGGCATTCAAATTGGGAATGAAGAAGTTAAAATGTCACTTTTTACAGATGACATGATTATTTATATAGACAATCCTAAAGAGTCTACCAAAAAAAACCAACAAAAAACTATTAGGAAAAAATAAATGAATATAGTAAAGTTGCAAGTTAAAAAAAAAATCAATGTACAAAAATCCATTGCATTGCATTCCTATATGCTAGCAATGAAACTTCAGAAAAAAAAACAAAAACAAAAAAACAATTCCTTTTGCAATTGCAACAAAGAGAATAAAATAACTAGGAATAAACTTAACAACACAATGTGAAGGACCTATACACTGAGAACTGTAAGGCATTATTACAAGAAATTGAAGAATACACAAATAAATGTAAAGATGTTCTATGCCCAAGGATTGAAAGAATCAATATAGTTATAAGGAGTGTATTACCCAAGAAACATGCAAGTTAATGAAATTCCCATCAAAATCCCAATGGTATTTTTTAAAGAAATAGAACAAAGATAACATCAGATTTGTAAGGAACCAAAAATTACCCCAAATAGTCAAAACAATCTTAAGAACAAATAACACAGCTAGAGATATCACACTCTCTGACTTCAATTTATAATAAAAAGCAACAATAATCAAAGCACCATGGTATTGGTAGAAATATAGATACATATACTAATGGAATAGAATTGTGAGCCCAGAAGTAAATTACATATATATGGCCCAAATATTTTCAACAAAGGAGTCAAAGATATACAATGGAGAAAAGAAAGCCTCTTTAATGAACATGCTGAAAATATTGGAAAGCCACATGAAAAAAATTAAAACTAGACTGCTGTCACCATACACCAAATTATATCAAAATACCTCCAAGACCTAAACATGAGACCTGAAACAATAAACTGCATAGAATAAATAATACATACTTCACTTATGGACCTTACATTCAGAGAGGATTTTGTAAATTTGACCTTAATGGCAAGGGACATAAAAGCAAAAATAAATAAACATCTTACACAATTCAATAACCAAAACACAAACAATCCTATTGAAAAATGGGCAGAGGACCTGAACAGGTGAGGACACTTCTAAGAACATATATGGCCAACAGATATGAAAAAAATGGTCAACTTCACCAGCTATTAGAAGAACCACAGTGAGATATTATCACACACAGTGTTAGAACAAGACAAGTAATAACAAGTGCTGGACAGGCTGTGGAGAAAAAGAATCTCTCATACATGGCTAGTGAAAATGTAAATTTGTACAGACACTAGGAAAAACAGTATAGAGAGTCCTCAAAAATTAAGAATAGACTCCATATGACCCAGCAATCCTACTGGGTATCTATTCAAAAGAATCTGAAAACATTTATCTGTAAAGATATATGTATCCCAACGTTCATTGCAGCATTACTCACAGTGGCCAAGTCATGGAAACAACAAAAGTGTCCTTTGATAGATGTCTGTATAAAAAAGATATGCTACATTTACACAATGAAATATTACTCCGTTATAAGAAGAGAAAAAATGCTGCCATTCGTGACAAAATAAAACATGAAATTATCATGCTAAGTGAAATAAATCAGACAGAATAAGTTGAAAACTATATGACATCGATCATATATGTTATAAAACTGAAAAATAAAAACAAGAAAAACAAATAAATACATAAAAAACTCAGACACAGACAAGGTTTTTGGTTACCAGAGGGCAAAGGGGTCAGATGGAAGAGCTGACTCTGGGTGGTAAACATACAATGTAATATACAGATGATGAATTCTAGAACTGTACACTTGAAACATACATAATTTTACTAATCAGTCACTTTAATAAATTTTATAAAAAAGCAATAAAATGTAATGAGTCCTGAATAAAACTACTCCTGCACTAGATAAAGTGAATAATATTTTGTTTACCCAGAGAATAAAAAATAACCTCTGAAAATCATTTATTCTTGAAATGAGAGAAAAAATATTATAAGTAGAGAAGGTTTTCTTAAAATATGTGCTCAAATCCAAAGAAGAAAACAAGGCAAAATGAAAGACAGCAGGACATAATAAAAGATAAATAGAAGAAACTAAATATTCCTTAATGACAGAAGGAAAATTTATCAGAAAGCTAAAAGTTAAACAATAAATTAAAGTCCATAATTTTGGACTTGAAAACAAGCAATAAGCATTAAAATAGTCTTACTGAGTCAATGAACAAAAAATATTAGATGAGGTACTTGAAAGATAAAAATGATTAAAAATACAAGATAAAATGTAAGAGTTATATCATATAAACTGCCATTTGGGACAACATAGATAGACCTTAAGATCGTCATGTTTGAGAGGCTGGAATGGCTCAGCAGGTTAAGCACTCACTTTGCAGCCCTGGGGACCAAGGATCAAATCCCAGCCCCAGCATGTGTGGACCCATATGCTGAACCGGGATGTGCTTCCCATGCGGGAGACACCCCAGCCCAGTTCCTGCTCTGCGTGGCCCCCGCCCACTTGTGTGGAATGAAACCATGTCAAAAACTGATGATGTATGACTATGGAGACTGCTCTGGGCCCTCCCCCTTCTTTCTGTCTCTCTGTCTCTGTCTGTTTCTGTCTCTGTCTCTCTGTGTCTCTGTAAAGAACAATAAAATAAATCTTTTAAAAAAGATCATGTTAAGCAAAATAAGTCAGATAGAAAAAATCAAGAACCATACAAATTTACTTATAGGTGAAATATAAAACTGAAAGTAACAAAGAAAGATAAACTGATGGACATGATCGATAGTGGTTACCTGAGGTAAGGAGGGTTGGGGAGTAGGGAGGGGGCATCAAATATTTGGTGATGGAAAGAGAACTGACTCTGGGTGGTGAGCACACAATGCAATACATAGACCATATAATGTAGACTTGTACATCTGGAGTCTATGTAATTTTGACCAACCAAAGTCACCCCAATAAATTTAATAATTAAAAAATTAAATTTAAAGCTGTTTACAAGAGAAAAATAGGACAATAAAAAATATATGTATATAATATATATTGAGGTATATATATGATGGCTCTCTGAAAAAAAAATCCAGCCATTGTCAATATAACAAGAATGGTTACATAGCTGGATACTCTCTGGACAGCCTTAACATTTCTAAAGAACACTGCTGTAACTCTGTTGGGTATGGTAGGGTTAAACTATCCAAGAATATATAGATGGAAGAAAAACTGACACACAAATCTACTTATCTCATCTAAAACTTGAGAAGTACAGTAATAAAGTAATATATATATATATATATATATATATATATATATATATATGCAAAAAACTTCCTAGAAAAAAAGTTACTGTCTACAAGTAGTAAAATCTGATAAGTTTATTTTTTTCCTCTCTAAGATTAAATGAAAAAGATATAAGATCAGTATTGAGAGGTTTGAGAGAAAATGTTATGATTCTTATTATTTTGGGCTCAGCTGTTATCACTTTAATCAATGAAAGAAACCAAAAAATAATTCAACAGCCCAGAAAACATATGAAATAAATTCCATAGAAATGTGCAGCCCACAAGACTAAACAAAAAGAAGACAAACTAGAAAGATAGATTCATAGATAAAGCATAAAATTGTAATAGCTAGTGTAAATTTAAATAGATGAAGCAAAAGAAACTCAGTATACTTAGTGACAGAGAATGTGAATATTATTCATTAATTTATTCAATAAATATATAATAAATCATCAATTAGAGCTATGGATATTTTTTCAAGTGCTGAATGTACTACACTGGATTAAATATGAGAACTTATGATTCATGTTACTTTTATATTTTACTGGGAGAGATAAACAATAAGGTATGTGTGTCTGTGCCTGTGTGTGTCTCTGTGTGTGTTTTATTCAAGATAGTAGTAAGTGCTGAAGAGGAAGAAATAATCTAGAAAAGAGAATATGAATTGAAGTGGGTGGGAAAAGTTGTATGTGTTATATTGTGAACAGGTTGGCTAGAGGATTCCACTTTATAAAGGTGACCACTAGTGTTCACTTTAGGAGGAAATGATAGAGTGTACCCTGTGGACATATACAAGAATATTTCAGGCAGATAAAAGAGAAATGTCATAGGTCTTGATGCAACAGCATGTCTGCCATTTCTAGAAATAACGAGGCCACCTGTGTAGCTTGAGAGAGAAGGAATAAGGGAGAGAGTATTAGGAGTTGACATGGGAGAAATAACAGAGGGCCAAGATCAAGGCATTCTTACATTGAGAAGTCAGAGAATGAGGAAAAACAAAAAATAAAAAAGGGAAATTTGATGGTGGTTAGCATATTGATAAGAATACCGGGCAAGGGAGGTATCTGAGAAGCCAAGAAGAATATGCTTCATGGAAAAACTTGTAGCTCAAAAAGTCTAGAACTGAGAAATAGCCTTGGGTTAAGTAAACAGGAGGTCACTGGGCACTTTAACACCAAGAAAATATTGCTATGAAGAGAAAACCTGATTAATTGGGTTCATGAGAGACTAGAAAAAGAAAAATTGGAGATGAAGGAGAAGAAAAGAAAAGGAAGAAAATGAAGGTAAACAACTTAAAAATATTCAATTCAACTGTAAGTAAACATATCCTTTTAGCATGTGGTGCTGGCTTCAGAGATTTTATAAAATTCTTCCTTTGGATAGGAGTGCATAAAGTGTCTACAAGTATTGAAAAATAATTTCATTTTCCAGAGAGACCTCGGAGGTCAAGTCAGAAGTCCCATGAGAGAACTTTTGATAATCAAATATGTTTCATCTCAAAATGTTCTCTAAAAGGCAAATACTGACGACCAGGAAACAGTCTCTGAAAAGAACTGGAAAGAACCAAGAGAGCCGTGTGTAATCCAGTCATCAGAGAAAGAATAAAGTAAATTTCTTTTTGTTCTATAGTAAAATTTATAATAGAGTCATAATGAATTAGATAGTGTGGTGCTGGCATACACACACACACAAATTCTAGGTAGAAAAATGTAGAAAATAATAGAAGTCAATGAGAGATCAAAATACATAAAAAGACATGATCTACAAGCCCATTTAGAAAAAATAGATTGGGTATTAAATGGTGTTTGGAAAATAGGCTAAATATTTGGAAGAATTTCAATAAAATATTCATCTTAGTGACTCTCAAACTTTGGACATTTATTGAACACTTTTAATAACTGCATGTTGCATATACTGACTTGTAGATTTTACTAATAAAAAATATTGTGGCAATTTTTAATTATAAAAATTTTTCACAATTCATATTTTTCCCTATAAATTAGAATGACATTGGAAGCTTATTCCAAGATATTCCAAGATATCTACTTACAGTTCACAGCAGCATATATTAAATCAAAGATCAAGTTCCACGTTCAAGTAGCTCATTACACTTTATTTTTACTACATTCAAAAACTAACAATTCTGTTTCTGAGAAAAATATTAAATGTTCCAAATTGATAGTGGCAAATAATTCTGAATCAACTATTTAGCTACATTAGATTCTAGAAGGTATCACTTTAAGAAAGATGCCAAAACATTATTTTTTTTTTTTCTGAGTAGTGAATATTTATAATATGATCAAGAGCTGGGAAAGAATAAAAATCTTAACCAAAATGTGCTTTCTCAAAGGTTAGCACTCTCCACGTTCCCTAAAGTCAATTACAGCACAATAAATGGATGAAGTTGGGATATATTCAGCATTTAAGTGAGCCATTGAACTCTTAGAAGTAGTCTTCCGTGCTTTATCATTCTTTGCATTGAAATGCATAAATTAAGATTCTCCTTGCATAATGGTAGCTGCCTAAAATTAAATCTTTGTAGACAACCTTCATGCAAATTTAAGAGGGGAATAAATAAAACTTCCCATAACCCAAACCAACAGTAGAAGTAGGAGACGGAATTCTTCAAACTTCTAGGCATATGTAAGTGAAAAAAGAAATATTCAAACTAACAGAGCTATCTTCAGGCCTGCCTAGAAAAAAAAAAAAAAAAAGAAAAAAAAAAAAGTTGAGACGTTACAGAGAAAGTGAGTGGAAACCAGCAAACTGGTAGCGACAGAACACAGATAAAAGTGTCCACGGAGAGACAAAGTTTAAGTGAGAAAATATTGCAAATATATATGAGACCTTTTAGACACGGGCAAATGTTGCTTTGCACCCTTGGGAGAATCCCTTGGTAAAATCTGAAACCAGCCCCCCCACACAGGCAGGGCAGGGAGAGAGGAAGAAAGACCAGATTGGTAGATGTGGTTTTTTTTTTGTTTTTTTTTTAATTTTTTTTTTTAATTCTTTTTCTTTATTGTTTTTGATGGAGAGAAAGAGAGGGAGAGATACAGAGACAGAAAGAGAACTAAACTGGGGGAGCTCCCAGTTCAGCACATGGTTCTGCACGGGCCGGGGCTGGGATTCGATCCTCAGTCCCTGGGGCTGCAAAGTGAGCGCTTAACCCACTGAGCCATCCCGGCTTCCCCTAGATGTCACTTTTAACAAGCAAGAGACGTTACTTACAAGGCTTGTTTTGAGCTGCTGCAGAAGAGTCGATCTAACCTGCCTGTCAGGGACTTAAATATTTATGTACAGGGCTTAACTGAGTTGAGTTGCATATTCAATGCAGATGGTCTCAACAACACCTTACACTCTCAAGGCTATGTCTACGGAACAGCTCCGAGCGTGAGAAGGGTGGGAGGAATGTGCATTTCCAAGACAGGGAGGGGGCCAGGAGCCTCCAATTGCCACCAACTGGGGTCCAGTTCCGGGAGCAAGCAGAGGTCTTAACCTCTTGACCCTCCAACAGTAAAATGTACCTAACAATTAAGCGGCAAACTATTGAATGAGAAAGAATTTTGCAACAAGTGTGCAATGAAATGTATCTAATTTAGTTACTAATGTTACAAACGCTTCCACAAAAGAGACCCAACATCCAATTGTATTCTCATAGAATGAGAATTAGAAATGCCAGGTTAATATATAAAAAGAGTCCATTTTACTAGTAGTATAAGAAATATGTCTGAATATATATATATTTCTTAAGTTTTTAAAGATTTCTTGTATTGTTTGATAGAAGGTGAGAGACGGAAAGAGAGAGAAGGAGGAGGGCTCAGCGCAGTCTCTAGTTATGCATCATTAGCTGTGACATAGTTTCCTTCCACCAGGTGGGTGTGGGGCTGCACTGGGTGGGAACCCAACCCAGGACCTCCCTTCGCCACTGAGCCATCCTGGCGGTTACCGGTTGGCACCACAATTCATGTTTGCCTCTGCACAGAATAGAGCCAAAAATTGAACCACGGACCTCGAGATGACAAGTGCTCAGCCACTGAGCTGTCCTGGCATCCCCTACATTTTAATTATGGCAATAACAAAGATGAAAGAAACCATAATACTATATTGACAATATTGGGTTTATAAATATTATCAGAATTATTATGCAGCACATGTTCAAACATGTTAAATGTTCATTATTTTGGACTGATTACACTTCTTAGAAATATATTCCACAGAAAAATTCAAGGATTTGTTCATAGATTTCTGTTGAAAGTTACTTATTGTACTTATATAGTATGCAAACAAAATGGAAATGATAGAAGGATAGAAAGAAATTGTTAAATTCTAGTGATAAAATTAGGTATAGACTTTTACAAGGTGTTTTAAAGGATATTATATGAGAAATGCTAACAACATGCCAAGTGAGACAACATGGTATAAAAACAATAATAATTGAATAATCTTTTCTTGTTCCTTTCTAACTTGAAGAAAATTATCTTTTGAGTTTTTTAAGCCAATTAAAAAACAGTGACACACTTTTCTTTATGAAGAAGAAATTATATGATTGCAAAACTACCTAAGGTATATGTAATATGAAGCTTTTCACTTAAAATTTTCATCACACTCACACACATGTGTGTGTCATGAAAATTAATTATTTATTGAAATGACTAGAGATGCATTTTTAATAAATGTGAGGAATTGGTTGTAACATATTTACAATTTGAAGTTTCTTAGTTTGATTCATCCTTGGAGGTTTTGAATTAAACTCAATTCCTCTAACTTCGATAAGTATAATAGTGCTTCAAAAATTTGTCAGAAGAGGCCAAGATTAAAATAATTAAAATTTAACTATTCTCTAATTAAAACCAGAACAGTATAAGATTTTTATTAACAAGGTATTATATTACCAAGGTATAAAAAAAAAAAAAAAAAGCTGGTTCAACAAGCTTTTTTTTTTAAATAAATATATTTTTATTTTTGACAGAGAGAGATACAGAGACAGAGAGAGAACAGAACTGGGGGAGCTCCCAGTTCAGCATATGGTTCCGCACGGGCCGGGGTCGGGATTCGATCCCCGGTCCCTGGCGCTGCAAGGTGAGCACTTAACCCACTGAGCCTTCCTGGCTTCCCCCACAGGCTTTTTTTTCAAGAAGCTTTTCTTCAGTCACAACATTAGAAGAAACAATTGTAATAATTATTGTCAACTGAGAAAGGTTGCAAATGTGAGATTTTATTTTACCATAACAGAGCCTTTGTGGTTTCATGGCACAGTGAATTTTCTCCTCTGTGTTGCATAAAGAATGTCATTTTGCATTGATTGAAGCTGGACGGGGATCATTATAGCTCACGTTTCAGTAACATGAGTTGAAAATCTCATTGACATTTCACTGGATCACATCTATACAGTCGTCTGCAAAAAAAGGCAGCTTCACAAAGCTGCCTCCTGCAGGGATCGTTTAAATTGAAATATCTCCAGGATTACATTGTTCACCCAGCACAGCATCTTCTTTTTTTTTTTTTTATATCTTTTTATATTTATGGAGAGTAATTATTTTATCTTCAGTGCATGTTTTTTTTTTTTATTTTACTTTTGACAGATAGAGAGAGAGACAGAGACAGAGACAGCTAGAGAACCGAACTGTGGTAACTCCCCAGTTCAGCATGTGGGTCCGCCTGGGCCGGAGCCGGGATTCGATCCTCGGTCCTCGGGACCTCAAAGCGAGCGCTCAACCCGCTGAGCTGTCCCGGCTTTCCCAGCACAGCATCTTCTGTGTGTCTAAATGTGTTGTTCGTTGCCATTGTTAAAAACTCATTACAGAATCGTGTTTCAATTAGGATTCAGATAGTAGTAGACTTGACGAGACAAGGACAATTATTTAATTTTATTTCAAAGAAAACTGGCAAAATGTAAATATCCAAGAAAGGAATAATAAAAGTAAACAATGACAGCTTTAATAATGGTGCATTAAAAATTAAGAGTCTGTGAAGGGAGCCAAAATATTGAAAATCAAATTTAAATCTTTCTGTTCACCTCCAATATCCACTGATTAAACTGAAAGGGATGAAAGCTGTATAAACATAATTGATATAAAACTAAGAAGTATGAGCCTTTTATGATCTTCACTAAAATAATAAATAATGTCAAATAGAAAGAGATAACAAAATTGATCACAAATAACTGCATTAAGTACAAATGTTTTAAATGCTATACAGAATTTTTAATTTTTTTAAATTAAAATATAGCTAATATACAATATTATATTAGGTTCAGGTACTTTTCTGTGTGTTTTAGCACAAATAAAATAAGAAGAGTTGTATATTTTGTTATTACTGTAAAATGACATATCAAGTTTTGCTTTCTGATCTTTTTTTTTTTATATGAGTTGGGTTTAAACTTACACTGGATTTTTTTGATACTTTATATAAGGGTAAAATGGTGTAATTTTCTTTGTTCAATAAAGGATAAGAAAGCTGCTCCCTCTTCCCTTTTGCCATCAGGTACTTTCTTTAAAATATAATAGACCTGATGATTAAAAAAAAAAAAGGCTAACCTTTTGATTTTTAAATGTAAGGTCATAGGCCTTCTGATCCTTGGATTATTGAACGTATACCTTCAAAAATTAACTCATGAGTCTCCCAGCACATTACGGAAGACTACCAAAAGTATATCCACTTGTCTCTCAAGGAATTAAAAGTAATTCTTTTTTGTTTTTTCATCTACTGTGCTGAATAGAGTTGTATGAGATTTAGACTGTAATCTCTAGTGAATATTATTTGCACGCACATATTCTAATTGCTTTACCTAATATTTTTTTTCATCCTGTTACATATTGGTATGCACGAGGTCTTTTCGTTGGCAGAGTTTTTGATTAGTTAAAAATTAGTGAACACTTAATTTTTCATCTTGCATTTCTTTTTAAGACATAGTGTATCTGTGATAAAACTCTTACAATAACGCTCATGCAAAAATGTTTGGCTTCACAAGTTATTGCATGACTATTAGTAAGAATGTAAAGAATTTTTACTACTTAACTAATATAAAAGATTAATAAAATACTATCCATTTATTAAACATAGGTATAAGCAAGACTTAGGTTCTATGGCCAATGACAAAAATATTATTTGGAGATCTTTTTCATCTTATAATTAATATTTATGTAATGATCCTATGATTTAACTCCTAGGATGTTAAATAATTTTTGAGGAAGAGTGAAAGAGAAAGACTATTAGTCACACATTTTGATTAGTCATTTTTCAATGTATATTGAGGTAAGGGTACCAGATGTCAAATTTCTTTATTTGCTATTGAGATTTACAAATATAATAATAATAATAATAATAATAATAATAATGTCAGTAGGCATAGCTATATGATAGACAAATTGGTAAAGAAAAATAATACACTTCTTCAATGAAAAAGCTGCATTGTTTATAGTACACAATTCTGGCCTGCTAATTTTAATTCTGTGAGAGCTCTGACACTTTATTGCTAAAGTTTTTATCATATGTTCCTTTTTTGTGCTTTTATACTTTTTAAAATAATTATCCTATCTAGATGGGTGAGGTAGGTAGAAATAAAGAAAGAGGGAAATGAAAGAAAGAAAGAAAAATAGAAAGAGAGAAGGAAATGAAGGAAGGAAGGAAGGAAGAAAGGAAGGAAGGAAGGAAGGAAGGAAGGAAGGAAGGAAGGAAGGAAGGAAGGAAGGAAGGGAGAGAGAAAGAAAAGAGGAAAAAAAAGAAAAGGAAAGGAGGCAGGGAGGAAAAGAAAAGAAGGGAGGAAGGAAGAAAGGGTGGGAGGCAGGGAGAAAGGGAGGGAGGAAGAAAGACAAAAGAGAGAAAGATAGAAAAGGGAGAGAGAGACAGAAGAAAAGGAGGGAGGAAGAGAGGGAAGGAAGGAAGGAAGGAAGGAAGGAAGGAAGGAAGGAAGGTTTGGATGATTATCAAAATAGTTCTTCATTAATCTTCTGGAAAAGTAATATCTGAAAAGAAGTGAATTAAAACAAAAATAACAGGGTTTGTGCTTCTTGTTCTTTTCATTGGCATAGTTTGTTCATTATCTTCTTTCAAATACTAGAAGATACTCATGTCTGGTACCAAACACATGGAGACTGACAGAAAAAGAGAAAAAAATAAAAACACATTAGCTGCTTCTATAAACTTGCTGTCATGAAACCAATTTTTTCTGCCTCTCTTAATGATTCTTATGTGACAACAATATTAACCAAATTTCTTGGAGTAAAGTTATGGGGGAAAAAAGATCAGCTAAACATTTATTTTGGTAATAGACTTTTCACATTTTGCTTTGTTTTAATAAATAAAATTAGCATAATTGTCATAATTTAAAATATTTTAATTGACAAATTTTAGAAAAGAAAAATTGCAATAGTAATTTCGGAGTATTCTTTTGATTTGTATTTAAATGACTTTAATCACTCAGGGTGGCCATTAGGAGCAACATGCATATTTTAAACTACATAAAAGACTCTTCCCCTAGGCTCACTGAAATCTAAATCTATTTACTTAAACTATCACATGAACAGTGTTCCACGGAGTTTAGCAATACAGGGTAGGTCTGTTCTCATTAAATTATTTTTTAGTTTTTACCTCTAGGTTAATAGCACAGAGAGATATGTCTTTCATATGTTATAAATTAATTACCATATTTTTCTGTGTATAAGATAATAGTTTTGTCTAAAATTGTTAGACCAAAAATTGAGTGTCATCTTACACACGGGAGTAATCCATGTATTGATTTCTTAATGTTGGGTTAGAAAAGTAGGGATCATCTTATACATACAGGTGTCTCATAGGTGGAAAAATACAATGTAATCTTTCAAAGATTCCCATTATTCAATCACCAAATAGCTAAAATTAAAAAGATTAACAACCCTAAATATTAGTGAGCATGCATAGCAACCAATTCTCATATATTGATAGCAGAATTATAAAACCTACATAAAAAAAACAATTCTAGAATTTTTCCGTAAAACTAATAGATACATAACTCTTACTTAGTAATTCTACAATTCTACTACTGTGTAATTATGCAAGAGGAAAAAATGTATATATGTGGGTGAGGGGGTGGAGTGTGGTATGATGTGTATGCATGTGTATCTATCATTGACCTTAAACAAGAACTTAGCTAGATGTTCCTCCAACAAAACTGATTTCGGGGAAAAAGAGAATCACAATCCAAAATACGCAGATGTGTCTTGCCACCTGCAAATCAGTGAGCACAAAGAACAGGGAATTCTTTTATAGAAGGGAAGAGGAAGTTAGGAGGCTGTTATCATAGCCAAATAGTACTTCCTCTAAGGCCTGTTGATTCAGAATAGGTGGGAGAGCTCTCCCTGTAGGCCCACCCAATTCCAGTCTTGGTTGAGGTCTTTAATTTTATTATTATTATTATTATTATTATTATTATTATTATGACAATATAGGAGGGCTGTCCAGAAGGTATCCAGCCACGTAAAATAAAAAATAGAAGCATTTATGGCTAGATTTTTTCTGGATCACTCTCATATATCAACAAATTGACTTGTACGTGAATGTTCAGAACTGCTTTATTCTTAATAAAGAAAAACTGAAAAAAATATTCTGATGTCTATCAACAGGAGCATAAATAAACACACACTGTGGAATATTCATATAAATGTACTACTACTGATACACGCAATAGCATAATTAAAATGTCGAAAAATTAGGCTGAGTGAAAGAGTTTTTATAAAAGAGCACATATTATATGATACTATTTACAGGAAACTCTAAAACAGTCAATACTACACTACGGTAAGAAGAATAAGAATAGTGGCTATTTTCTGGAATAATGGAAATTTCTACATCTTGATATGCGGTAGGGTAATGTTTTTGAAAATACTCACTAAATGGCACACTTGAGATATGTGCAATTTATTGTATGTAATTCTACCTAAAAAAAAGAACTATAGTCAAATTATGAATTCTAATTAATGATATTAAAGAGGACACACTCAGAAATGAAGTATACTAATATGTGTAATTTCATTTCAAGTTGTGAAGACAGATGCCTTCAGAAGGACATGTGAATGTATAGATATATAATAAAACAAATATAGCAAAATATATATTATATAATTTATGTATTATGGGTATTTGAGTGTATACTGCACAATTCTTTCACTTTTTTGTACATTTGTAATTTTTTATAATAAAAATAAAATAATATAGGGATTTCTAAAGTAACAATAGGTATGAAATCTCTTGTAATTTTAAGCAGATTGATTATTTGTCAAGTAGGTAATAAATGGTAAAACTTCAGCATAAAGCAAATCAAGCATTGTGTTGAGGTTTTCCTTGAGGGTCCTTTATCTATTCATGCTTTCATTTATGTTTAGCGTATTTCTCATTATCACCTGCAGCAAAGTATAGCAACATGGCTAGATTTGGCCTAATGAAATGGGAGTGGCAGTAAAATGTACCACTTTGGACTTGTAACATGGTAGGTTATTACATGTATTGTTTAAATGAAACAGCACTATTTTTTTTTCTTATATTTCCTGACTGTCCTGTCATTTCAATATAAATGTCTATTTTGACCTGCTTTTAATATTTCGTAGAAATCTGAACATGAGTTACTTATCACAAGGCTCTACGCTAATCAATGACGCCGTAAAAGTACTAACATAAAAAAAGAGGAAGTTCCGTTTACTTTATGCAATCAGGGTCAGGATTCTGGAGCTGGCAACAACCAGAGGTTGCCCACTTGCCTATCTGCAGAGGTGTCCACTAAGCCCCACTCAGTTTGTGGGAGCCAGAACAGTCTCAATGCTGAATGGGCTCACCTGGCTGTTTGCTTCCATCAGGTTGGGAGTGTGGGATGCAGCAACTGTTGAGTCTTACCGTTATTTCTATCATTATTACACCCACAGAGATTCTTTCTTTACTACATTCAGTTTGATTCAGAATTTTCAGACTCATACCTCGGTTCGATGACAGAAGAACTCTCCAGTGAGACATTAGCCCACACCAGCTCATGATAGCGATTGGAGTGATCACTTCTTTCATTTTTTTTTTTTTCTTATTGGTGTGTTTATGAATTTTTCACATCTGGCCACTGCAGTCCTGCATTAGCATGTCCAGTGTGGTATGCCATACAGATATTTTTACTGCTTATGTGATATTTTATAAGTATATCATTGATATACTATTTATATATACATATCATTGATATGTATTATTTATGAGTGTTTTGTGTGTGTGTGTCTTATATGCAATAAATTAGTGTTATTTATTTTTGCCCCTTTCCGTGTTCTTTTGCAGTGAGTTTACATTGTTTTTAGGTCTCATGCCCTGAGATGCTACAAAGGGGCGTTGCAGTTATTTTGTTATATCATTGTCTTACTTTTACTTTCAGTTGTGGATTATTGTGTTCTTTGAATTTTTGACCTTAGCATAGTTTCCTATATACATTGTAAGGCCTGGCTTCTTTCCCTCAGAGAGGTCATCATTGGTAAGAGACAGAGTGAACACATTCTCACTGCTGTCTGTGATCAGAGTTCCATATTCTATTCACATGGTTGTTTCCTCAGTGTTGGCTGCTGGCAAACTGATTCCCCACCACTGAATCTACTAGAAATCTGTTGTTCTGACTCAAGAGAGCAAATGCACTATCGTGGTTCGTGGGGATGCACACATTGGCGATAGTGGCCTCATTTAGATGCAGCGGCATCTATTTTGGTGGACTGTTAGTTTTTGTTTTGCCTTACACTAACTGGTGGGTTTCTTACTCATTGTGGGTGGTAACATCATATTGTTAAGTCTTACATTTTAAAGCTTAAAGTCGACCCTTGCAATGCCAAAGACAAAGAGGCAAAACTATAGTTTTCATTTCAGTCTCCAAAAGGAATTCAAGTTTATTAAACAGGACGAACTGTATTATACAAAACAAAACTAGTCTGACAATATTGTAATGTCTATGTCTCCATTGCTCATGGAGGTACAAGTGGCATCATAACCAGAAACAGATGCTGAAAAGACTCTGGCTTCAGTTAAAAACATCAGTTTGTTTATGAGACATGATGGTGATAGTGAAGTGATAAAATGGTAGCAAGCGAGCTCTTTTTGTTCATCCTACTGTGTGTCATGGCCAATGTTTTTGCACAAATGATTGCTTGTCACCATTGATAAAGAAAATTTATGAATTGATAATTTGTTAATGCATACCAAATTATAAGCAATAATTACCAATGTTTTATTATTAATAGCATACATACTGGGCAAAGTAATAGAGGGATTTAAGTAAAACAAGAAACATCAGAGTCAGTTTAGGTGCATCAAACAAACAACAAAAAAAAACATCAAATTTTTTCCAATCATTAGGCAGTACTTCTTGCCTCATTGTGGTGTTCAATACAAAAGTATAGACTGTTTCTTTAGTTGGTATAACATCCAATATTCAGTGTGCTATGTTGAAGGAAGTAGATGACAAATACGCTTAACAAAACAAAATTGTTGCTTTGTGTTTGCAGACAACACAAACACCAATTTTGGTGGTTTCGAAGACTTGGCAAAAATAATGTGTGGCGAAAACTTGAAACTGAACTAAGAGACCAAATATTGGCATTGGTTGTGGAAACACATTATATACAATTTTCTCCAGTGTGCTGTCAACTGTTTACCAATTGATATTGAATATTTTGTAGTTAAAGTTTACAAGTGCTTTCATATATACAGAGTTGAAGAAATAAAAACTTTTGTGACTTTGCAGGAAACAACTATAGCATGAAAATGCAAAATTTTTGTTTTTGGGTCTATCAATTGACAGAATTTTAAGCATGTTTGATGGGCTTAGTTCTTCTTTTCTTTCTCAACAAAAGTGCCTTATTATGTTGCAAAAATGGTTTGGAAACTCCTGTTTAAAATTATGGTTGTCATTTGCAAGAAATCAAGTGTCTACATTGCAAACTTATATCAGTTTAGTTGGAAAAGATAATATTTCAGCTACAAAAGTAGCCATAGACATCGAAAATCATGGGGATGCTGGAATAGCGCAGCAGGTTAAGAACCTGCCTTGTAAACATGAGGTCTGGGTATCAAATCTACACTGCCTGTGTTGTAAATATGGAAACATAGCCACAGCCATTCATTTATGTATTGTCTACGGCTACATTCACAATTCAATGGCAGAGCTAAATAGTTGAGACAGAGATGGTATGACTACAAAGCCTACATATTTCCTATCAGGCTTTTACTCAGGCAAAAAAACCCAAAAATTGAATTTTACTCTAGAGCATGAAGATAAATGGATCTGAGGTTCCTGAATGAGCTCTTGGAAAAGAGTTGGGGCATGAGACAGACTGTCCAGACCGTTTTGTAAGAGAGAAATAAACTTCTGCTAGGTTAGCTGCAGTTCTTTGTGTATTTTGTTCTTTTGTGTTGTTTCATTGTAATTGTATTTTGTTTTTTCACATGATGAAATTAGCCATTATTTTAGCAGATACCAGTACTATTTTTACATATTGTTCTAGTGAAATCTGTGCTGCTGTCAGTCAAACCAATTCTAAAATCATATGAAAAATAAACTACTTGCTCCCAAAATGCAGTATTTTCTGGTATTTTGAAATGAAGAAAAATGACTTTGATTATCCAAATCATTGTTTCTCTCCTTTTATGCAGTTCATTGATTTTTTTTTTTTTTTTTCATTTAGGAGACAAAACTTGTGTTCACAATCTCAAAAGATACTTTTTCCCATTAGATTTTTTAAATAGTTTTTATCAGTGATAATAAACTTCAATGTCTATCTATTTTAATGGGGGTATCTGGTGATGTCTCTAATGAACTGTCTCAGAAATCATTTTTTTTCTTTCCTTAAAGAAAACCACCGTAGTTCTGCCCAGAGAATGAATGTTTTTTACAGTCTTAAAATGTCTTAACGACATCATCACTGCTATAAATAGAGACAAGCTGCACTACCAGGGAGAAGGCACTAGACTTGAAATCTGAACATCTGTAGTGAAGTCCAGGCCCAACAATAACGTCAGTGGAATTTCTCACTCAACTCCCCTCTAGGCTTCAGATCTCAGTAGTAGAAGGAGTCAAATTACTAGATGATCTCTTAAGGTTTCTCCCAGCTTTAAAATCTCCATGGCTTAGAGTCACTGAATAAAGACCAGTGGATACAGGCCACACATGTAATCATTTAATATCACACCTCTACATTATTTCTTGTTTTATTCAGTCTGTTTTACAGAGTTTCGTATAAGAAAACTTACCTAACAGGTCAGTGTTAAAACGTAAGAATTATTAGGTCTTTACTTTCCATCATATTTTATCCATCCTCATATTATCACCTTTTCTTGTCTACACCTATCAGCAGTGAATGGCACATCATAACACTTCAATAAATACTTATCTCAACATTGAACACTAAACTTCATTACCAGCACAGCCATAATCACCCCTTAAAAATATAAATTTAGAACATACCATTCCTCTACTTATTACCCTCCATAGATGTATCATTTCACTCAGAATAAAGCTAGTGTACTTACAATATGACCACAATGTGGTACCAAAGCCACTAGAAAATCTATCACGAGCTAGTACTCTTCTCCGCCTCACTCATTGGGTTCCAGTCCAATCCTCCCAGCATACCATTACCTTGAATTCCTTGTATTATCTGTTCTCCCCGAAATCCACGTGGCTAACCTTTTCATTTTCTTCTAAGTCTTACTTAATGTTCACCTGTCCCTAACAACTTATTTTAAATTTAATTGCTCCTGAATCCTCATGCATTCTCAATGCCTCTCACCCTTCTGCAGATATTTCTTCCATAACACACATCACCTTACACCATACCATACTCATATAGTATACTTTCCTTGAGGCTGTTTAATTTCTGCCACTCCTACATAAGCAAACGATTCTACCAATTTAATTCATTGATGTATCTCTATCACATAAAAGAGTACCTAGTTAAAAAAAAAGCAAAAAACAGATGCTTAATAATATTTGCTGAATAAATTAAAAGAATAAAATGAGTTATTGAATTGATTTATCTATTTTCTCATTTACTCTTTTACTTTGCCTCAAATACTTTCTTTAATTACGTCCATTTACAATAGCTGTGGACAATAGCCATGAAAATAAAATGTTCAGAGGAGGTGTTATCAGTTGAGTGACAGACTGGCTGTGTCTTTCCCGAATTCTTATGTTGAAATCCTAACTCCCAAGGTGCTTTGGGGAGGTGAAAAGGTGATGAGGGTAAAGCCCTTATGGATGGGATTTGTGTCCTCAGAAGAGAGACCCCAAAGGGCTTCCTTGTCCCTTCTGCCCTGTGACACCAAGGTCTCAAGGAGAAGATGGTCTTCAAGGAAGCAGAAATCAGGCTCTCACCAGACACTAAAGCACCAAGCACCTTGATCTTGGACTTCCCAATGCCCAGAACTGAGAAACAAACTTCTGTTGTGTATAAGCCACCTTTCTACTGTATTTTATGATAGCAGTGTGAATGGACTAAGAGAGGAGGTAATTTCAATAGTTTTGAAAGTAGTTCTCAATCTGAAACATAAATTCCAAAATCAGCTCATGTACAACATATACTTTTGTAAAGATGCTGAAGACAACAAAAGAAAGTCATGTTCCTGCCTTCAGAGATTTCTAAACTTCTCAATAAATCAGCAGTCAATGATATTAAAGATAACCTAGGTGAAGCCGGGGTGGCTCAGTGGGTTAAGCACTCACTTTGCAGCACCGGGGACCAGGGATCGAATCCTGGCCCCGGCCCGTGCGGAACCATATGCTGAACTGGGAGTTCCCCCAGTTCAGTTCTCTCTCTGTCTCTATCTCTGTATCTCTCTGTCAAAAAAAAAAAAAAAGATAACCTAAAATAAGAACAAATACAGGCGAGGAAAAGGTTGAATGTTGTTTCATGAAGCCTTTCACTTCTGTGTTGGAATACTAACACTGTGAAGTGGGTCTTTTTAAAAATCCATTGGCAGGAAATACCTTAGTCCCTGGACAGTATGGGGGTAGAAAAGCAGATTAGGTGAAAGGAATTTTAATATTAGATCCCTGTGCACTTTTTACAGTTTTTGTATTTTTTTATTTTTAAGACTAGCCTTGTTCAAATATTTTTTTCCATTCGGTAGGTTACCTCCTTGCTTTGTTGAGTTTCCTCTGCTGAGCAGAAGCTTTTTAGTTTTATATCATCCCATTCATATATTTTTGCTTTCACTTCCCTTGCCTTTGCGGTCAAGTTCATAAAGTCCTCTTTGAACTCAAGGTCTATATTTCCTTCTATGCAGTAAATTGTTTGGGGTCTTATGTGGAGGGCTTTTATTTGAGTTAATTTTGGTATAGGGTAACAGTTTCCAGTCCAGATTCTTTCTTTTGCATGTGGTTTGCTAATGTTCCCAGCACCATGGACTGAAGAGGCTTTCTTGACCCCACTGTATATATTCTGCGCCTTTGTCAAAAATTATCTGTCCATATATTTGTGGGTTTATTTCTGAGTTTTGAATTCTGTTTCATTGGTTTGTATGTCTGTTCCCCAATATATTTAACAATGAATTAAAAAATATTGAATGTCAACCATAATTGAAAAATTAGATAGATCAATTGATTGATTGATGATAAATGATAAACAGATTGATAGATAACGATGCTGGATTATAAGAAAACGATTAGCTGTTGTTCAGGACTGAGGATGTCTGTTTATTATAAGAAACAATCACTTCTCTAGTGTCATATATTGCTGATATCATACACTCCCTGTTACCATTTCCTGTGACCAGTTAATGTGTCCCTATTACTTGCCACATTTGCCATTTTCATTTAAATGTATTTTAAAAGTTGTGTTCTGGGGGAAAGCCGGGACGGCTCAGCGGGTTGAGCGCTC
>PVKE010019309.1:0-28602 GCA_004027555.1 Craseonycteris thonglongyai | reverse complement strand
ATATGCTCTTTCTCTCTATTTGCTCTTATATGCATATACACAGCCTGTATAAGTGTGTTCATCACAGAAAAATATTACTGTTCCTGGTTTTGTAAATTTATTATAATTAAAACACCAAATGGGTATTATTGAAATGCAAAGAGCCTCCTGAACTCTGTTATAGGGATGTGTAATTTTTGTCTTCATAAACCTCATGAGGACAAATTAGAGTCACTGCTCCCCCCCACCCCCCAATTACCCATGTGTATGTCAAATCAAGTTGTCTAATAATTGGCTATCAAACGTTTCTCTTTCATAATCAAGGAAGAAATCGTTAATCAGACTGGATAAGGACCTAGATGAATATGGAGAAGAGAAGAGACACTTACAAGAAATGGCTAATTCTCTTCCACAATTCAAAGATGGCAGAGAAAAAGCTCTGAATCAACAGTGCCAAAATACAGCACTCTTGTGGGAGAACACAAAAGCTCTGGTCACTGAAGGGTAAGGAAAAAATCTCCCTCTCTCACTTCTGCTTTTCTTGTCACAATATTTTCTCTGACTCTTACCCTCCTGCCTCTCTCCTGTAAGGACCCTTCTGATTATTTTTTGCGCACTTGGATAATCTAGGATAATGTCTCATCTTAAGTTTCTTAATCACATCTGCAAAGTCCCTTTTGCCGTGTATTGTGACACATTTGTAGGATCCGGGGTTTAGGGCGTGGACAGCTTTGGGGGCTGAGGGACATTATTCTCTCACACCACCTTACTTGAATGGCACATGTTGCCTGTCAAGGGCCACCATTTTCCTACAGAGCCTGGGCAAGGCTCAAAAGTTTTCTTAACTGTGTGACAGCCATTACCTACCAGTCCCAGGGATTCTGTTGAATGTTCTCAATCCGTGCCTTCTTCCCCTTCTGTCTGAGGGTCGGGGTGCTCAGGAGGACTGATTCCTATCCTTGTACCACCCAGACCAAGGGTTCCAGTTGGATTAAGAAGTGGCAGGTAGTAGGAGGAGGTTAGAGGACAAGAAGAGAGAGAGGTCTGGGTGATTTTAACCATCCCCTCTCTTTTCAGCAGGTGGTTTGGCAGCTGCAACTGGGGCCCCCCTCTTTGACTGAGGGCACTTTGCCTCTTTTGCCTTGAGGCCAAGTGCTGGATCTTCTGTTTCTCTAGTTAGTCCCCGGACACCTCAGCTCTCTGCTGCTTTCCCCTGACTCTGCTGTCAGTGACCCTGTCACCACAGAATTTCGTTGGAGCATTCCTGCTATTTTCTCCCAGCATCTGAGTACTTAGTATTCAAGAGAAAGCCTCTCTGTCATATTTGATCTAGTCTACACTTTGATTTTACAGAGGAAAGAATCGAGGTTCTCAGGGCTAATGTAACGTATCCAAGCTCACATGACTAATTAATACCCAGCCCTAACTAGAAGCCAGGTGTCCTAACTGCCTTATTGGCTATACTATTTTACTTTTTTAAAAGGGCTAAATCTAGGATGAATTAAATAGAAATTTGTGACTTGCTGAATTACTATTGAAATAATCTCCAAGAGTAATGCTAAGGAGACATTGTTTTCCAACATATCTTTTGGTTAAAAATGACATTGAGAAGCTGATTTTTTAAAGGTTATGAATCTTATGTTAGTAAAGCATACAACTGATGACTTTTTTAATATTGATCTGGTGAAAATACTAATCCAGTGATTATTTATGCCATTATTTATACTTGCCAGATAGAGATATGTGCCATCAGTCTTAGATTAAATTGTTAAAACTGTTATAAACCGTGTGAAGAGGAAAAATCCTTCCACAACTTATTAGTCATTATTGCAAGATACTTAAAAAGAGAAAGAATGGTTTTATTTTCAGATGTTTAGCTGTTTTACATTTTTTCCCTTCATAGCCTTGACCAGTGTGAAAGAGTTTTGGAGCTCTTAAAACAGTATCAGAATTTTAAAAATGTCCTGACAACTTTGATTCAAAAAGAAGAGAATGTCATTTCCCTTCAGGCTTCGTACATGGGTAAGGAGAACCTGAAGAAAAGAATAGCAGAGGTGAGTCCAAATTCTAAAGGAAATTCTATATAATGGCCTTGCTCACAAGCCTAACAATAAAGAGGATATTATAAATGGAGTCATTTTCTTAAATTGGTTTAAAAGAAGTTACTAGTGACTTTATTTTACCAGATATCTAAGAATTTATTGAATATATCACCAAAAATTGAAAAAAAGAATTCATCCTGCAGGTTGATGCTGGTGGCTTCTGTTGGGTTTTGATACTGGCAGAATGATTCTGTAGGAGTTTGGGGTCACCCCTGCCTGCTACATCTATAAGGTTGTAATATCGACCTTCTACCTAAAAGGAACCTGAGACTTCATTGAAGTCCTGAGAGAATGAAGATAGAAAGTCCCCTCTGTTTTTTAATGAGCAAAGGAAAATTTGTTCTTATTGATTTGCTTTCTATAAAAGTATATGAGCTGATCTCCAAGTGGCTCCATGTGTGTTCATAGCCTCACCAATCACTAACTCACTAAGCTTCATATTCCAAAAAAAATATTATTTTTGGACACTAGGTGTCATTATTTTCTATGATTTTATGTGGTTATTAACCAGGGTGGTGGAAGAATAGAATAGTTAGTAAAGAATACACTATACCATATTCTTATATTCTATAAAGTTGCTTTTCCTGTTGGTTTTATTTACTATGCTAAAGTGCTTTCAAAATGTCAAGAGCACATTTGAAATGTAGTCTACTTGATTCATTTGGTTGTTAGAAAGCAATTTTATTAGACGTCCCAGTTGCTGAGAGCAACATCATGAGAAGCTTACATATACCAAATACTTATGATTAATTTTTTTTTTTTAAGATTTATTTTATTGTTTGAGAGAAGGTAAGAGAGAGAGAGAGAGAGAGAGAGAAAGAAGGGGGTTGGGCCCAGAGCAGTCTCCATAGTTCTCCATTATTTATTAGTTGTGACATGGTTTCATTCCACACAGGTGGATGTGGGGTCGTGTGGGCAGGAACCAAACCAGGGGTCTCCCTCATGGGAGACAAGTACCTGCACCACCATCCTAGCAGTTACTAGTTGTGCCACAGTTCAGCATATGGGTTTGCACAGGCCAGGGTCGGGATTTGATCTCTGGACCTTGCAGTTGCAAGGCAAGTGTTCAACCTGTTGAGCTATTCTGACATTCCTCCTTATAGTTTATTCTTTATCTAGAACTCTTATCTCTCAAGCTGAAGTGATATTTGGGGTGTAGACACCATGGCCAGTGCCACAGATGAGGAATAGCCCCTGTCTGGAACCCACTTTCTCTAAACTGTCCAATCAGAAAGAGCCCTGTTTTAGATACCAGTTGTACAATATGTGACCTTGTAACTGGTTTCCTATGAGACTAATACAGGGAGGCCACCAAGTCAGTTGGAGTTCGTCAGACACAACTTGTCTGTTTCCATTCAGCAGGGTAGCCTCTGGATTTGGTGGGCTTTGAATCTGGGAGGATCCTGTCCTCATTCCAGTGGATTTAAGGAGCTATGGTTCCCTTTGTTCTCAGAGTATCCAACATGATTAATCATATAAGATCCTCTCAACCATGTGTCCCAGTTCACAAAGCTACTCTTTTACCAGTTTCCCACCTTGTACTCATGTTTCTGGAATCAAGATCTCTGTCTTATTCACAGACGCTGAGTCCCTGTCTTGTATACTGACCAGATACCTAATCCTTCTTGACTTGCAGCAGTCCTTGGTTTGTGCTATTCCTCTTTAGTCTTCAGGCCCTACTTTTATCTTGTTAAGTGGAATCCTGTTAACAGCAGAAAGCTATCCCTATCCTAGTAGGTCTGATGGCATCTGTAAAATGCCTGGCTGAGTTCTTGGGACTTAACAGCTTGATGCGTGTCAGTCTATGTGTGGTTGTGTGAAGTACAAAGCTTTCTTCAACCTTCAGGGTTCTTTCAGCTGGTCTAATAATCAAATAGACATGAGACAGATTAGCAAGAGAAAATCACCAAATTTAATACATACATGTCTATGGGAATCTTGTATACATGAGAGGGTCAGAGTCCTCACATGCACGAGAGGTTCAGAAACAAAAAAGCAATAATTGTATATAAGACATTCTGATCTAGTGATGAGGTAAAATGCCTTGGGAGTTTCAAAAGGTCATTGCAGGATGACAAGAAGAGCAGGTGTTCAATAAATGCAAGTTTACCTGCCCTGTTGATAGGTCAAAAGAGGTCATCTCAGATAATCTCTTATTATGTGCAGGCCTCCTAAGTCAAGTTCTCTTAGGTAGTTAAGGAAGGGGAAGAAGTTTTTCTTGAGTCCTTGGCTACAGTTGACTTTAGCTCAAAACAATCCACATACCACAGAGACACATCTTGGGGTGACTTGTTCTGAACCCCCACATGGCCTTTCTGCCGCTCTAAACTCTCTTTTCAAATGCTTTAATACTCTTCCCACCACCCCATAACAATATAAGCAACCCCATAACTGTAAAACTGTATCCTTTCTGACCAGTAAAACTTCCTTCTTCACCTTCAGGCAGGTACCCCTCTCCTGGGTGAGTCTCCCTGATGAGAATCTAAGTCTGGGTCTTGACCCTCTACCATCATTAGTTCCTCTGTGGCTGTTCTCTTAGCCTGTTTGGGCTGTCATAACAAAAATGCTATAGACTGGGTGGCTTATAAACAACAGAAGTTTACTCTCAGAGTTCTGGAAACAATTCTTAGAGTTTGTTGCCCTGACCCCCACCCCCCCAAATCCATGTTCTTCTTACATGCAGAGTGCACTCATTCCATCCCAACTGCAGCTGCAGAAGTCTTCACTCGCTCCAGCATCAGCTCTAAATTCTAACTCTGAAGTCTCATCTAAATATCATCTGAATTGGATATGGGTGAGACTCACGATGCAGTTAGTTCATCATGAGGGAAATTCCTCTCTAGCTGTGAATCATGAAATCAAACAAAGTCTGTGCTTTCAAAATACAGTGATGGGATAGGAATAGGATAGCCATATGCAGCCCAAAGGGGAAAAATAAAGAAGAAAGGAATAGTAGTCCCAAGTAAGTCCAAAACCTAACAAAACCTAACAATATTAAACACCCATGTGCTGGCTGGATGCTCCCCTGCCCCTAGTGGCTCTGTGCAGGGAGCCCTGCAGCTCTGCTGGGCTGGGGCCCCGCCCCCTCAACTGTCCTGGACTGAACTCACACACCTGTGGCTCTGCCAGGCATCTTCATCTTTTGAAACCTAGGTAGAACCAACCATGCTACCTGGGCGAGTGCACTGTGGGCCTATGTTGGGAATGGCAACCCAGAGGATCTCTGAATCATATTTGGGGCAACTCTTCTATTGTCTTGAAGAATAGTAGCTGGCTTCTGTTGACATGGCTGATCTGTACGAATCTTATCAAAGAGTCATCTGTCCATATCATTAATATTCTCATTTATTGCAATATGGATAGATTAAAAGTTTTCCAAATCATTTAAGTTTCACTTCCATTTTGGGAAGTCATTTCTGTCTTTTTGAATTTTACTATAAGCAGGCAGAGGGAGCCAAGCTTCACTTTTGCTTGGAAATCTCTTTAACTAAAAAACCAGATTCATTGCTAGCAAGTTCTATCTTCTACAAAATACTAGAACACAAACAGAATGCAGCCAAGTTCTTTGCCATTGTATAACTAGGATAACCCTTCCTCTAGTTTCCAACATGTGCCTTATTTCCTTCAGATCTTTATCATCAGAATGGCCTTTACCTTCCGTATTTCCATCAACATTCTCTTTAGGATGACAGGTGTTTTCTAAGAAGACTGAGACTTTTCTATAACTCTTCTCTTTTCTTTTGAGCTCGCACCAGAATCGTCCTTAATGGTCTGTTTAAGGCAGTATAAGCTTTTCCTAGTGGACCCCTCAAAATTGTTCAGCCTAGCATGACCAGATGTACCATTTGAAATGAGACAGAAAACAATGGTACTGTCCCATTCAAATTTTAGGTACGGCCAGCCTAGTGTCACTGGGCTAAATTCAAGGTGTCAGTAGGATGATCATATGTACCATTTGAAACGGGACAGTACCGTTGTTTTCTGTTCCATTTCAAATGGTATGTGTGGTCAGTCTATTTCAGCCTCTGCCCATTACTCAGTTCCAAAGCCACCTGTACATTTTTAGATATTTGTTAAAGCAGTCCCACCACTTTTCAGTACCAATTTCTGTGTTAGTCTGTTCAGGCTGCTATTTTAAAAATGCCCTTGGTTAGGTGGTTTGTAAACAACAGAAATTTATTTCTCACAGTTCTGGAAGCTGGAAAGTCCGAAGTCAAAGCATCTCCTGGTTTGGTGTCTGCTGAGAGCTGGCTTCCTGGTTCATAGGGGGCTGTCTTGCCTTGCACCCTCACATGGTGGGAGGGTCAAGAGAGCTCTTGGAGTCTCTTTTTATAAGGGCACTAATCTTACTTATCTCTCCCTCATGACTTAATTACCTCCCAAAGCCCTCACCACTAATACTAATACCATCACAATGGGGATTAGAACAAGAGCGTCTTACTATTAAATAATATAAAAACTTGTGGCTTCTTGTTTTAAGAGCACTTTTAACCATGGATAAATCAAAGAATGAAGGCTTTTAACAAATTACTTCTCTATATATTATGGTTTTATATATGTGTAATATTTACATATAGTTTAATTCAACATACTCTCATAGGTGGAAGTTATTATAATAAAGTTTTAATTATTTTATTTTTTTAAATAGCTTTTATTTTGCCTTTGATTGTTGGTGAAATGCGCAGTATGTGTTGCTGATGAAAGAATGTATTATACTACTCTTTTTGAAAACACTTTGACAGTATTAAAGAGCCTTGAAAATCTTTCATCCGTTTAATCAAATATTGCACTTTTAGGAATCTATCTTAAGGATAAAATCTTAAATATATAAAATTCTTAATAAAAATAGTCATTGCAGCCTTTTACAAATTTACTAATTTTCATCTTTCTTCATTGGTCAAACCATACCCATTCTTCTCCAATTAATGACTTGCCTCAGAAGCCGAAAAATCCTGAAACCAGAAGAATTGGTTTTATCTTCAAACAGGATTATCCTATGGGTTTGCAGTTTTAAGTTATACTATTAGTAATAATAAAATAATAATGATGATAATGATAACTTCTGCCATTGATGGCTTGGTCATTGTGTGCTCAGTATGATACTTTACATATTATATCATTTCATTCTTTTTTTTTTCATTTCATTCTTACAATAACCTAAGTTAAGTATTACCCCTGTTATACTGGTGAGAAAATCATTGCTTACGGAACTTTGGAAGTAATTGCAGGGGTTTTACTGTTATTAAGATGGTGTTAGAAAAGAACAAAGAATTCTCAACCCTCCCTACCCTGTTAGTTTTCATAATCTGCTATGGGATTGTTAAGGGAGATACTGAGTAAAAAATGAGACCAAGTGATACCACTTTATTATTATCTGCCTGAGTGCCCACTGCTTCAGCAAGTGCTCTGGTAAAAAAAAGGGTTCAGGTGTGCAGGCCAACCTGAACATCCACATGGCCTTTATCTTGTCCAGATCCAAATCCAAATCTTAGAATCTTATCACCCTTTGGTTGGCTTCATAGAGTAGCTCAGATATTGATGCAATGACCTGGGTTCTTCAGCTTATGTTAAGAGAGGTGCCTAATGCTGGTCTCAAGGAACTGTAACCCGTTTTACTCAGCACCAGTCAGGAAGCAACATGAAGCAGAAAAAAGAACCCTATCCATGTGTTCAATTTTTCATGCGTGCTGATCCTGCTAATCAGTAAGTGTGGTATAATTTATGTCTTCGAATTTGGATAGTCAGATTAGCAATTTCTTTTTTTTTAAGGAAAAGTGGAAATAGATGATAAGTAACCTTTCCAAGATTATAGGGCTAATTACTAAGTGGCAGAATCATTATTTAAGCCCATCTGACTGCAAAGTCATGTTTCAGTCATCATAATACTGCCTTCCCTGAAAATATATTTGAAATATGTATATGGCAAAGTTAAAACTGGTTAACTTTGCTTGGGCTCTACCACTTTTTCAACTGTAGAGGTTTGCTCACAAAGGGTATTTTTACAGGTAATAAAATAACTATAGGGGAAGCCGGGATGGCTCAGTGGGTTAAGCGCTCACTTTGCAGCCCTGGGGACCAAGGATCAAATCCCGGCGCTGGCCCGTGTGGACCCATATGCTGAACTGGGGAGTGCCCCTAGTTCAGTTCTCACTGGGGCGAGACCCCGGCCCAGTTCCTGCCCTGTGCAGCCCCAAGCCCACCTGTGGAATGAAACTATGTGGAAATACCGATGATGTGAAACTATGGAGACTGTTCTGGGCCCGCCCCCTTCTCGCTATATCTGACTCTGTATCTTTCTCTCTCTGTCAAAAACAATAAATAAACCTTAAAAAGAAATAAAACAACTATAATTATCTTTAAGAAATGTATGAAAGTCCAAACTTTTTAAAAACTATGTTGAGAATCTTTTTTTGAGCATGGTGTCTAGCATATGGGCCCTTTATGTGTTTGCTGAAATAATATATTACTTATGGAAGATACAGAAGTTTTAGTATACAGGTGTTTAATTGTTTTCTCAGACACTTTTTTTAACTGTCTGAAAAAAAGCAAATTTTAGTGCAACTGATTGTTAACATAGCTTTCAGTTATGTTTGTGATGACTTAGGTACTGTCTTCAGAACAATCAACTTCTGTAGTATTGTCCTAACCCTTTCCACCAGTGGCTGAAATATGATACCATTGAGAACTTTTGTCCTTCAAAACTGTAGAAACCTGGATGTTTATCTCAAATATGGTGCCAAATTTCCACTCTCTTTAATGAAAGATAAAATGCAAAAGTAAAACTAGAAGACTAGACTGTCAGGGGACTATTAAAGTTTGGAAAATGTCAGAGGGGGCCTAGTTTTCTTTACTTTACCCCTTCCATTCATTGTAAATTAGAACAAAACCTACAGTTCCTGTCAATGCTAAAAGTACCCTCTGCTGCTCTTTCTTTTCTCTTCAGTCACTAGTAGGTTGTATCAGTGTAACAATAATGTTCTCTGCATGTAGTAAAATTAGGAGATATATATGTATATAACTTTATATATAATATATGTGTACACACACATGCACTCACGTACGGGCTGTCCGGAAAGTATCCAGCCATGTAAACATTCTTGTTATGCTGACAATGGCTGAATTTTTTCAGACAGCCTTCATATATTTTCATTTAATTGAATATTTACTATGCCCCAAATGCAAAAAGTCCTGAACTAGGAGGAAAAAACACCTGGTTTTGCATCTCAGTTACTGTCCAGTCAGGAGATAGAAACCTCCCCACCAATTTTTTGTTTAAAAATTTTTAATTTTTTTTTTAGTTAAACTTTTTATTTTGAGATAATTGCAGAGTCCTATACAGTTGTAAGAAATAATGCAGAGAGATCTTGTGTACCTTTTACTAGGTTTCCCCAGTGGTATAATCATATTAAACTATACTGCAAGATTACAATCAGGATAGCAACAGGGATACAGTCAAGATAAAGAGCATTTCCATCACCACAAGGATTCCTCATGTTGTCATTTTATAGCCCTACTCACTTTGCTCCTGTCCCCACTACCCTAATATATTCTTCCTTCACAACTACTCATATGTTCCCAGTTTTATAGTTTTGTCATTTCAAAAATCTTACATAAATGAAATAATACAGTATATAACATTTTGAGATTACCTTTTTTCCACTCAGCATAATTCTCTGGAGATTCATTTTAGGTTCTTGCATGTATGGACAATTTGTTCCTTTTTGTTTTTGCTGAGTAGTAGTCTATGGTATGAATATACAACAGTTTATTCATCCATTGAAGGTAATCTGGGTTGTTTCTAGTTTTTGGCTGTTAGGAATGAAGTTGCTGTAAACATTCATGTAGGAGATTTTGTATGAGTATAATTTTTTATAGCTCAGGGAAAATATACTCTGGAGTATAGCTGCTGTGTTGTATGTAAATTGTGTAATTAGTTTTTAAAGAAACTGCCAAACTGTTTTATAGAGTGGCTATAGCATTTTACAGTCCCACCAGCAATGTATGTGTGATAGTTCCTCCACGTCCTTTTCACCATTAGATTAATTGTCTATTTTTTATTTTAGGCATTCTGATAGGCATGTAATGGTATCACATTGTGGCTTTAATCAGCATTTCCCTAATTGCAAATGATATTGATCGTCTTTTCTTGTGCTTTTTTTGCTATCTGTACATCATCTGTGATGAAATATCTCTTCATATCTTTTGCCCGTTTTCTGATTAGATTGATTAATATTTATTTTTCCTGTTGTGTTTTGAGAGTTCTTTATATATTCTAGATACTAGTCATTTGTCATTTATATGGTTTAAAAATATTTTCTCCCAAACTATCGCTTGTCTTTTCATCTTCTTTTTATTGGGGTTTTTTTTTTGTTTTTGTGTTTGTTTGTTTTTTTATATAATTTTTTTAAGTTTATTTATTTTATTAATTTTTGACAGAGAGAGAGACAGAACTGAACTGGGGGAGCTCCCAGCTCAGCATATGGTTCCGCACGGACCGGGGCGGGATTCGATCCTCGGTCCCCAGCGCTGCAAAGTGAGCGCTTTACCCACTGAGCCATCCCGGCTTCCCCTCTTTTCATCTTCTTAACAAAGTCTTTTGTAGAGCAGAAATCTTTAATTTTGGTAAAGTCCAGTTTATTAATTTTTCCTTTCTTGGGTTGTGCTCTTGGTGTCAAAGCGTACAAATTCTTTGCCCATGTCAGGATCCTGAAGATTTCCTCCTATCTTCTTTCTATAGGTTTTATAGAATTGTTTTGGGCTACACATACAATGCACTCACACTAACAATAGCTGATGGACTAAAAAAAAATTGCAAAGAGAATCTCATAATTTTTTTTATTATTTAATTAATTGGGGTGACATTGGTTGGTAAAGATTACATAGGTTCCAGGTATACGATTCTACGTTACATAGTCTATGTATTGCATTATGTGCTCACCACCCAGAGTCAGTTCTCTTTCTAACACCACCATATTTGATGTCCCTTCCTTCCTCCCCCACCTCCCCTCCCCTTGCCCTCAGGTAACCACTGAACTATTGACTGTGTCTATGAGCCTTTGTTTCTTTGTTACTTTCAGTTTTATATTCCACCTATAACTAAAGTCATATGGTTCTTCATTTTTTCAGTCTGACTTAGTTTGCTTAATATGATGATCTGAAGGTCCATCCATGTTGTCGCAAATGGCAGTATTTTGTCTTCATATTATCAAGCAATATTCCATTGTGTGAATTTACCACAACTTCTTTATCCAGTCATCTATCAAAGGACACTTTGGTTGTTTTAAGAAAGTTTACAAATTTTTGTGGGGCCACACTCAAAGCTGTCCTGGGCTGCATGTGGCCCATGGGCCGCAGGTTGGACAAGCTTGTTTTATAGTGTTATGGTTGACATTTAAATCCATCATCCAGTTAGATTTTGTTTTTGTGTAATGTGTGAGACTTAGGTTAAGGTTCATATTTTTGTCTATAAATGTCCAATTGCTCCAGCACTATCTGTTGAAAAGACTGTATTTCCTCTCTTGAATTAATTGCTTTTGTCCAATTGCTCCAGCACTATCTGTTGAAAAGACTGTATTTCCTCTCTTGAATTAATTGCTTTTGCACCTTTGTCAAAAACTAGTTGGGTTTATTTGTGTGGGTTCATTTCTGGGGTCACTATTCTTTTCCACTGATTTATGTGTCTGTCCCTCTGCCATTACACCATAATCTTTGTTACTGTACATGATAGATTTTAAAATCAAGTAGATGTATTTTTTCCACTATTTTTTTCAAATGTTTAAGCTATTCTAATTCCTTTACCAGTCCATGTGAATCTTGGAATAACCTTTTGTATATCTATAGAATAACTTTACAAGAATTGGATAATAGTTGAATTAAAACTGTATATAATTTTAAGAGAATTGATTGACATCTTTACTATGTTGAGTCTTCCCATCTGTGGATTTGAAATGTTTCTGCATTTATTTAGACATTTGACTTTTTTCATTAACATTTTATAGTTTTCTGCATGTAAGTTATAGGCATGTTTTGTTAGATATACACTTAAGTAGTTATTTTTTGAGTAATTGGAAGTAGTATTATATTTTAAATTTCACTGTCCACGTGTTCATTGCTAGAATATAGAAATAAGTGCAACTGATTTTTGTATGTTTATCTTGTACTCTGTGATCTTTCTAAACCTACTTATCAGTTATAGTAGTAGATTCCTTGGGATCCCATACATAGATAATGATGCCATCTACAAACAGGTTAATTTCTTGACACTGGAGATAGAAGGCTCCTTGTTACTGCAGGTTGGGGGTGAACGTTCCCACTCCCACTAGGCCTCTCCACTGGTATCTCCCTGGCTCTTGCTGACATCACAGCGGGGAATGCTTTGTTATTGCTCAGCAGGAATGAAAATCCTGGCTTTCTGTTGCACCTTTTCTGACACTATCCTGGTTGGGTCAAGGTAGGACTCCAGTTACAGCTTGGTGATGGTGGAAGCCTAGGCTGTACATTTAACCTTTGCTGGCACAGTGGTGGTTGGGCCACAGTTTTTCAGTGGTACTTGTCTCCAGTGAGTGAATATTTTCTAAGTTTCCTATCTTGGTAGGTTGTACCATCCCTGGTTCTTTGGCAGAAGAGAGTAGGCTTTGTATGGGGCTTTTTTTTTTTTTTGGTCTGTGATATTACCATCACACAGTCAGAGGGGAAAAGAAAATGCAGTGAATGCACACCAGGACACCAGGTTTTTCTTCAGGAGCTGATGCCCCAGCCATTTTCCCTTTTTGAATTCTTCACTTTCCAATTGTATATGATGTGTAGGGATTTTAGTTGTAGTTAGTTAGTGGGACTAATAGGGAAAGCATGTTTATTTCTTATTCCCAGAAATAGAAGTCCCCTTAGTGGGACTTATTAGATTTTTGCTTATGGGAAATCCATTTTCAGATTTTATGTAAACATTAAAAATGTTTCTGTAAGGTTAGTAAATTGAGTGAAACATAAAGATTACATTAGTCACTACTCAAATCTCATTTTATAGTCTAAGATCATTGGCCTTTTCATAAAGTAGTATTTCACCTTCCATGTTAGAAATGATGTTGGAGTTAGAATTGTGGAAGATTAAACTGGAAGTCATAATAAATATGTTTTAGAGTTCTGTCTGCTTTATTCAGATGAGCACTTATTTTCTTCAGCATTATAAAGGTGATTCTTGTTGGAGGAATCTAGGAACTGTCATTATTTTATACCATTGAATAGAGGTGTTTTTTGTAGCAAATTATTTCACATGGACAAGAAACATGGTTTTAGACCATTTTTCATCATGCAGAGTAGAAAGAAAATTGAGTATAGAATTATTACTAAACCAGGTGGTTAGGATTCTAAACACTTTTCATTTAGAAAGTGGGACAATAAAAGCTGATATTAGAATTGTGATTCTTACCAGTTTGTCCATGTCAATATATCAAAACATGTTTTATCTTTTTTTAGATTGAAAGTGTCAAAGAAGAATTTAATGAACACTCAGAAGTTGTAGACAAGATTAACCAGATCTGCAAAAATCTACAATTTCATCTGAATAAAATGAGAACCTTTGAGGAGCCTCCTTTTGAGAAAGAGGCTAATATTATTGTGGATAGATGGCTTGATGTAAGTGATAATGTAATTGACTAGAAATTCTATTATAGAACCATGTAATTTGCTCTTTTTTGTTATATGTTTAATCACAAAATTCAAAAGTGCTCAATGTAAAAATGCTCAAATATTATGAAGTTTATGACTTAGGAATTATCTTCACATCCAGAGTAAGCCACTGCTAACAAATGGGTCTATAGTATTCTAGATATAAAAGTGCAAACTTAACTTATTTAAAACAAATTGATTAATATGTTACTCATCCATCTAAGACATTGATGTTCAACTATATATAATACATTTTTGGTTGAGAACTATTGATATTTTTTGTGAATCACAAATTAAGAATTTATGTTATATTTTCATCAGGGTTTTTTAAAGCACCTTTTATTTATTGTGGTTAAAAAGTAAGAAACTGTTGCTATAAATTGTATATGAACTGTAGCCTATCAGCTAAAATTTTTTGTAGAAGAATTACATGATATGTTAAAGCAATTGTTTCTTGATGAATAAAACAAAATAACCAGTAAAGGTAAACTAAAATATTATTTAAAAAGTAGTGTTTGACTGAAACAATGGTTTTCTTCCTATATACCACTAAATGTGTTATTTCTTTTTGTTAATTATGGTAGATAAATGAGAAGACAGAAGACTATTATGAAAATCTCGGCCGAGCTCTAGCTTTATGGGACAAACTTTTTAACTTAAAAGATGTAATAGATGAGTGGGCTGAAAAAGTCCTTAAAAAAATGGAATTGAATCAACTGACTGAAGAGGAAAGAGAAAAGCTGAAGGTGATTTAGCAGAGAGAAAATATGTGATCTTTTTTTACACAGTTGAGATTTTAATGCTGAGTTTGCATTCTAGAAGCACGATAATCACAAAGAAATCTTTTAATTTTTTTTTATCCTTTGGTGGGACCTGAACCCTGTTATTTCCTTTTTGGTATTTGGGAAGATGTTAGCAGGTATTATTAATCTGGGATTCATAGACACCCAAGGGATTCATGGATGAAATTACATGGGAAAAATTGCCTCTTTATTTTCATGAATGTATAAATAAAATGTAATATTTGTTTCAATTATAAATATAGTCATCAAACATAGTATGATGTTTATGTGACTTATATGTGGCCTTGTTATCAAGAAAATCACTGATATTTTAAGAATCATTATCTATCTGGTTGTTGCAGCTATTACCCTTATTGCTATTGAAAATATGATATTCCATAGATCTGCTAGATCTAATAGAGAAACATAGTATGAATTATTTTTAATAGTTTGATAACTGTAACTCATAAATGATAATAGCCCTACATCATTTATTTTATGTTTTATTTTTAAAATATTATTATGCAATGTGTCCATAGGATTCACCAGACTGCCACAGGGGTTTATGGTGTATAAAAGGTTAAGAACTCCTATCAGAAGTCCCATCAAAATGTGTAATTGCTTTCAGATGGTCGACTAGTCCCTGGCTTATGTACTTCGTTTCTTAAAGGGCCAAATAGTAAATATTTTAGATTTATAGATCATTTGATCACTATCACATCTGCTTAGCCCTGCTGTTATAGCATGAAAGTAGTCAGTAATAGACAATATGTAAGTTCTTGAAAATAGCTGGGTTCCAATAAAGCTTTATTTAAAAATCAGACTGCAACCCTTAGACTGTTAATCCCTGATCTAGATCATGATTATGGATGGCCTTTATAATTTGGATTAAGCAGTACCTCAAAAACATTAGAAAAATACACGGCCGAGTATCAACATCTTTATAGAGTTTTTTAAAAGGCTAGTTTTTAAAATAGTAATCTCAGCTTTTCCACTTGGAAAGAATTAAAGTTATGTATTTTAACTCTAGGATTGATTTTTTCTAATTGTTTTGTTTGTTTACAAATTAATAGTTTGGACCATGTAAAGTCACTATCTTGGTAGGTCAAAAAAACAGTGAAATATTGGCAATTATATCTAGTTCAGTGTAATATAAAAATGCATGTATGTGCACATGTTGACTTTACAGTATGCCAAGTCTAATGCTTCCAATCTCGTTTCTTCTCTAATTTGCCATTTTATTCACTTTTATAGTCAAATACCTATTTTTATACATTTGGAAAAGATTTTCAAAGCGTGTGGCAATTTATGAGTTTCCTGGGTCTATGATGATAGTCGTGAAGTAAATGTATGATTTTCTAAGTATAAATGAACTATCATTAAGAGTTCCTTAAGTTTGTCTTGAAGTACAGGTTGTTTAACAATGTGAAGTTAAGTATTATAAGCTACCAGCCTGTGGGCCAAATTCTGCCATTGAGGGGAGAGAGAGACAGGGAGTGTGTGTGTGTGTGTTGACATGGTTTGTATGATGTTTATGCGACATGGTTTATATGACATGTAGTGCTGGTATGGCACGAGCCTAGCCCTCCTCTATCGTCTTTCGGCCAGAACCCTTCACTTAGTTGTAATGTTTGCCTGACCCATGAAGGCACTTGGGTTTGTAACTCCCATTACTCTTGTCAAAAAACATAAGTGATTAGGGGCAATTCAGAGGGTTTCTCAGTTTCTGTGTATCAACAACAGCAGTCATGAGTACCAGAAAATAAGGTATAAAATAAAAATATTTTTAATCAAAATTATATGTTTTAGGAAGAGTTACAAGTCCATGAACAAAAACCTTCAGAATTTTCTAAACGAGTAGCTGAAATACAGTTTCTTCTTCAAAGCAGTGAAATACCTCTTGAATTGCAGGTAAGAGAATTTTTATTTAAAAGTCACAATTAAAGTACTGTCAAGTAATATTCATAATCCAGAATTCTAATCCAAACCTAACTTAAAATTAGGATTAT
Organism: Craseonycteris thonglongyai; assembly: GCA_004027555.1. Lineage (NCBI taxonomy): Eukaryota > Metazoa > Chordata > Mammalia > Chiroptera > Craseonycteridae > Craseonycteris > Craseonycteris thonglongyai. Next base: position 12,066 of record PVKE010019309.1, on the reverse strand, counting down.
TATTTAATTTACTTTTGATTCCTATATTAAGTCCAACCAATTTTTTGATAGCCTGAATTATTTATTTATTTATTTATTTGTGTATTTATGTATTCATTTAGTTTATTGTTTTTGTTCCACTTTTAGAATGAGTGATGTTATTATTTGCATTCTTTTCTCATTTCACTTATTTCACAGGCCTCTTGTATGGAGGGGGAGCTGTCACTATGCTTCCATGTAAAATAACAGGGGTTCCTCTTGAATGTCTTGGGTGTTGGAAGGAGAATATGTCTCAAGTAACTCTGGGTTTATTAATTGCTAGATGGAAAAACAGGAAGAATGCCCTAAGTGTGATTTTCTGTTGCATGAAGAGATTTGATATACTGTTATGTAGATTAAAGTGCATAGTGGCTGAATATGAGTATTTATATCGCTGAATATGACTATTCCTATGGATGAATGTGAAGGTTCACATGGCTGAATGATTTAGACTTTCTGAAAGAAGTCCTGGCACTGCCACTGTGATTTTGCGCAGCTTACTTCGCCTTCTTAAGCCTGTAGTTTTGTATATTAAGTTCTTACAGTGATGCTCTGTGTATAATAAATGCTGGCTATGTTTTGTATATGGTTTTAATATTTCCAAGTGAGTGCTATGAAATAACACCTCAGTTGGTATGCTAGATAAAACTTGTTTTAGGGGGAAGAATTCAAAGTAGTCTCAAATGAAAAAGTCAGAATGTCAAATATCAGTTTTTCATGTTACTGTTTTTCCTTTAAAGGCAACCTTTGAATTGTCTTATCAGTGATATAGAACAATGAAGAATTAGAAGTAGAGAAGACTTTATTTACATGAAGTGAAGTCTCAATTTATTCTCTAGCTATGCAGTTGTCTTAAAATCAAGTTAAAATTTGTTACAGTACTATGTTTTATGATTTCAGGTCATGGAATCCTCTATTTTGAACAAGATAGAACATGTGGAAATGAATTTAACAGGAGAATCCAACCACTCTGCCCTCAGTAGCAGCACCGCTGAGCTAAGAGAGGACCTCGATCAAGCCAAGACGCAGATTGGGAGAACGGAGTCCCTCCTAAAAGCCCTGTCTCCTTCCGACAGCTTGGAGATCTTCACAAAACTAGAGGTACTTCCCAGTTCTCTTCTGTGACTCAGATTTATTTTCACATACATTTCTGATTGTCTTGACCTCTTGAGGTTAATAAAAACAGTTATTAACATTGAAAACCTAGGGGGGAAAATCTCTCACAACGGTAATTTGTATATATTTAGCAGTTTCACTTTATCTTCCTTTGTGGCTAGTAATTATTTATACCTGTACTGGCTAAGAGAAAGCAAATCCACCCAATAGAAAATCATCTAGACTTTTATAGAAGCAATGGAGAGCTATTGTGCTTTGTGTAAGCTGAGCCCATTTTAAGTTTTAATGGTTGTTTGTTTGTTTATATATTTAGGAGATACAACAGCAAATTCTACAGCAAAAGCACAGTATGATATTACTTGAGAATCAAATAGGTTGTCTAACTCCTGAACTCTCTGAATTAAAAAAGCAATATGAAAGTGTCAGTGATTTATTTAATACTAAAAAAAGTGTTTTGCAAGATCACTTTTCTAAGTTACTGAATGGTGAGTCCAATGTTTCTTTTCCTATGTTTCTGGGAATCTTGAAGTATGAATAAGTACTGTGAACGCAACGGCTAATCTAAACTTTATTTAGAGCTGATTGCACAAATTATATTTAAGGAAAAGCACTGACTGATTAAGGATTTATTCAGATAAATCTTTTGGGGGAAAGCACTGACTGATCTGTGCATGTCATAAATAACATCTATGTCTTTTAAATTCCAATTGTTTGTTTCACGAAAGAAAGTCACCAGCAGGCTGCCCCTGCTAGTGTCTTTGGGTGTCCTGTATGCTTAGAAAGGAGGTTTAGTGTAGAAAATACACCGCAATTACTTTCTAGACTTTATTAGCCCTCACAGTTGGGTTTCAGCTCATTACTGCTTTACACAATGATTTGTACCTGGCATGGGAAGTAAGTTTCAGAATCATTCACTTTAACTAGATATAATATATGAAGTCTTCCTTGAATGAATACAGTTTTGTTTTGTTTTTTCCTGCAGATCAATGCAAGAATTTTAATGACTGGTTCAGCAACATTAAAATGGACCTTAAGGAGTGTTTTGAATCATCAGAAACAAAAAAGAGTATGGAACCAAAGCTACAAAAACTTTCTGTAAGACATACAAATTCCAATCAGAATTTATCAAAACTCGAAAATTAGAGGCATAGAACTGTACTTAAGTAGATAGGATAATAATTATTGTACTTTGACTTATTAATTTTCCACAGAGAGGTGATATTTTCAAATAAACTTCAAATATTTTGAAATTTGTTGAATAAGGGTACAAGTGATTTAAACAAGTTTTGTTTTCACACCTGTTCTGAGATGCAGTTTATCAGTTGTGTTAAAATCATATATGACAAAAAATGAAGGCTTTACCTAATTTGGATTTCGAAATCTCTTTACTTTCCTGAAAGAGATCTCTTGATTTTTTTTTTTTTTTGTCTTTTCCCAGCCCTATTTCTTTTAAAAATTACAGTTGAGCTTTAATACACGCCTGGTCAGACTGTAGTGGAGTATAGCCTGAAATAGAAGACAAAATGTGCATTTTACAATGCAAATTGTACCCTTAACTCTTGATCGCTTTAGGGTAGATTATCTGGTATGTTAGTTTTGATGATAAGTCATGCTGTCAGGCTCATTGATGGCATAAATATACTCTGATTCCTTGCTTTGATGATATCCTTCTTTACTGATAGAAATGCCTTTCTTCTCTTTTTTAAACTTCTGACTTTTTTTCTCTCCTCTCCTCTCCTCTCCTTTGCTCTTTTCTTTTCCTCTGCCTTTAACTTTGCCCATTGCATTGGCCTTAGCAATTGATGCTCAAACATTGAAACACAAACATTTAAGTAAATTCTGATTTGGACAAAATAGAGAAGAGTCTATTTAGTTTTACAAATTGATTACCAGAAAGGAACAAGTATTTAGGAGAAGTTGAGCACAGCCTGGAAAGAAAAATGCAACTTTTCTGGGCTTACTTCCACTGACCTTCACGGGGCACTGCATTAATTTGCTTGGCACCATTTCCAGAAAGTCAGATGTATATATCCATTCTAGTCTTTTGTCATTGGAGTTAAATGTATCTCCATAGCCCTTCTTTTGTATAGGATGTTAAAAAGATGGCATGTCTGTGTACCAGCTTGGAAAATGGCCATCAGAGGGGTGGCAGAAATCACACTTAGGCTTGCCAATAGAATATAGATTTTTTTTTTTTGTTGTCTTTTTTTAAGGAGTTCTTGACTCTTGAAGGAAGAGGCAGTAAAATACAGCAGGTGGGAACTGTACTGAATCATGTGAAGAAGCATCTGCCCAAAGCACATGTTAAAGAGCTTAATAGTTGGCTTGTAAGTCAAGAAAGTGAGTTAGAAAAAATGGAGTCCATGTGCCAGGTGCGAGCAAAGGAGCTTGATGACTACTTGAAGCAACTACTAAGGTAGGAAGTAAAGATGACATCTAAGTAATATGTTTTCTAATGACATCTTTCTATGTACTTTGCCTCAGCCAACTAGCATTGACGTACACAATACACACAAATTTTACAAATTAATACATACTTTCACATCTAAGTTTGGCTCTAGAAGTTTGGAGAATTCTTCAAATGATTTGGGGAGAGGCTAAAAATGTTTTGTTTCCTATTCTTTTTTTTTTTAACATTTGTATGGCTCATTACTTTATGGGATACCACTGCAATACAAGCTATTATTACTCAGCTTTTAATGTTGCAAATTAAATTTTTTCCAAAAAGAACAAAAACGTATGGTGGTTGGCTCACGAGATTCACACCAACCTGTTCTTCAGGTGAACACTTTTTGCTTATTTTATACTCTAACATGTGTAATGTTCTTTTAGACTGCAGGATGACCATAGAAACCTGAGTAAGTGGTTGACTAATCACGAAGAGAAGTGGAAAGAAATGGAAGAGTCGGGAGAGAAAACTGAGCTGTTTTGCCAAGCTCTCACTAGAAAGAGGTAAAGCCAATCTGGTATAAAATACATTTCCTGGGAATACGGTTTCTTACATGGTGTCATGGCTCCTATAAATTCTCAGTGATACTTGGAATTTACAGGGAACAATTTGAATCTATGGCCCAGTTGAACAACTCTTTGAAGGAATACGGGCTTACTGAAGAGGAAGAAATAATAATGGAATCAACACGTTTGATTGATAGATACGAAGTATTATTGAGACAAATATGTGAAATTGAGGAAGAAGATAAGTTACCTCCTGCTGAGGACCAGAGCTTTAATGATCTTGCACACGATGTAATTCATTGGATAACAGGGATTAAAGAGTCCCTTATGGTTCTGAATTCATCTGAAGGTCAAATGCCACTTGAGGAAAGAATCCAAAAAATAAAGGTAAAACTGCGGAAACTAAATTTCAGAGGTCAGAGTGAACTCTGATTTTGAAAAGATGTAGAGGAAATTGGTAAAGATTTGTTTCTTAATGGAAAATAGGATCACTGTGGAATAATGGAGGATATTCAGATGATTCAACTTACCAAAGGGAAGGACTGTAATGGATCTAAAATTATTTTAATGCAGATGGAAGAAAAAGAAATCTCTTTGTGAGGGCAATTCTCAGTTATGTCCATGTTCACTGAGTGCAAAGGAACTGAAATAAAGACAATAAGTTGGAGCTGTGGCAGGTGGGAGTTTGCTAGGATATAAAAAGATAATGTCATTGTAGCAGAGGAATGAATAATGTCAAGGGCCAGGCTGGAGAGGAACTCTTCTTCAGAGTGGTTATGTGTGGTTCACAAAGGTTACTAGATACTGAGTGGGTTGTGGAGGGCAAGGATTTCTCACGCTCCTTGAGCTCACTTTTATAGAAGGAGAGAGTCAATAAATACTGCTGGTTTAAAATACAGGACACCGAGCACGTGTGCTTAAAAAAAGAAACTTGGGAGAATTGAAATTACATTATTGAAGCAGTGTTAGGGGAAGAAATGGTTAAGAATAGTGAGCTGTAAGTGTTGATGAGACTTAATGAAGTAATTGGAATATTTTGGAATTATATCCGAAAGGTATTCCAGAGAAGGGGAATCTGGAATAGTTCCCAAGGGAAGCACTTGATAATTCTGAACAAAGAAGGGAAAGAGAAGAACAGGGAGTGAGAATTAACCATGTCATGGCAGAGAGATAAGAGTTGATAGGAGGACCACTGCATTTCCCTATAGGAAGCCATTAAGTCTCATCTTGGGTGTGTAAATGTCTTGTTTAAGTTGTTACCCTAACTCTCCCTCCATAAATAATAGAATAGATAAGAAGGAGAATTTGCCAGGGTGTGTTTTTGTTTGTTTGTTTGTTTGTTTTGGGGGTCATATAATTTATGTGAAGGCATTTGGAAATCACTACGAGAGCAGGAGACACAATCAGATCAACCTGACAAATGTTTATTAAGAAGCAGTCCTGCCTGTATAATGTGAAGGAGACATCTTTATCTTTTGGGCATATATAAAAATGAAAGGTAGTTTTGCAGTTTACTCTGCAGTTAGAATCTGAATACAGTGTTTATACATAAAAAGCTATATGAACTCTCCTTAAGTAATATGAATGAGGTTATAAAATCTTTTTTATTTATTTCAGGAAATCATTTTACTAAAGCCTGAAGGGGACGCTAAAATACAGACGATCACGAGTCAGGCTGAAAACAGCAAAGCTCTGTTGGCTTCAGAGACTATTACTGATATCGAGAACCAGTGGGTCAACACACTCCATTTAGCCAACACGTATCTGAGGTAAAGGGCATGCCTTCACCCCTTTCATGGTTTTTAAATGTACAGTGAAGCCTTAACAAGTGTGTTTTGTCTGCCTCCTGGATTCGGATATAATATCTGTTGGAGAGAAGATCAGTAGGTCAGGGACACCCAAAATGTCAGAGGCAGAAATGAAGAGTAGTAGTCCCCTGGTAGGCTATAAAGCACAGGGTCATACATATTCTGTGGCAGTGTTTACTTTGGCTAGTACATCAACCAGTGTGGTTCTTGGTAACAAATTAACTTTGTCTGTCGTTCTACCTTCGATAATTTACTTCTGCACTGAAACTCCCTTTCCCTAGACAACCTCAGTATCTGTATGGTCTCATTGTAGAATAATTAATGCTTTAATATACATATTCTGAAAGATTCTTAAATGTGTAATCATTGATCACTGTTGTCTGAATTCAATGGACACAATTCTGGTAAAAATTCTTAATTCATATCACATCTTAAATGATACATTTAATGTTTAATGGCAAAAAAAAGTTCTTTATATTTTTCTAAACAGATAATCAGATCAAAGCTAAATTTAAGCTATAGAAAGCATAAATTAGTTAGTTTGCCAATATAGTGAAAGCTTATTTATTTTACTTATGTGAAAAAGAAAAATGTAGAATAATACAATTAAATTTAAATATAATAAAAACTGGGATAGTTTGAAATCTAAATTATTAAGTATTTGTTTTCAGGTCAAATGATGTAACAAAAACAATAATTTTTTAATAACACTACAAATAATTTGTCTTAATCTCTGGGCTAAACTTAATGCTATTTAGAATGTTATGATGCCAAGAATATATTAGTGGTATTTTAATGCTTTTTGTTATCATGTATATTGCATATATAATACGCAAAATACCATTCCATTTTTCTAAGTGTCATTTTCTTTGTAAAATGTTTTGTTAATTTTAGCCATCAGGAAAAGCTTCTACTAGAAGGAGAGAAGTATTTGCAAAGTAAGGAGGATCTGAGATTAATGCTCACAGAACTAAAAAAGAAACAAGAAGTGGGCTTTGCTCTGCAACCTGGTTTACAGGAGAAGAAAGCACAGTTAAAAATTTATAAGAAATTCCTACAAAAAGCACAAGATTTGACATCCTTGCTAAAGGAGTTAAAATCTCAAGGAAATTACCTCTTAGAATGCACTAAAAATCCCAACTTCAGTGAAGAGCCTTGGCTGGAAATAAAGCAACTACATGAAAGTCTTCTTCAACAACTACAGGTGAAGTGGTCAAAATAAAATTTTAAATGATTGTCATAATTATGGAATATTTGTATACAGAACCCTTTTATTTTTGTTATTATTCTTTTGGTAAACCAAAAGTTTTTTAAATTTATCACTTTTTGATAAAAATATTAACTCATCAAGCATGGAGGAATCAGTCCAGTCGGTTTTTCTAGAGGAATCCATTGTGATTATTTGATGTTATTTTCTCTCATGGAAGTTCCCTTTTCAGGAAGAAGAGTTAGGCCTCTCTATGAAGATGATAGTGTCAGAGTTATTCATGCATCTTCCATGCATCCATCCATTCATCCATCCATTCTTCTGTGCATCCATCTATCCATCAATCCATCCATCTATCATCTCTCTTTTATAATAGTTTGTATCCAGTATTTTATATTAACCTTCTTATCAGTGTCCCTACCTTGCATCTTTCCATGTGATCTGCAGTGAAAGAGTTAAGATGTAAAATATCAGCTTGTCACGAGGGAGTTCTTTCTCTTACGAGAATTATTTATAATTCTCTGAAGCCAGCTTCTATGTAAGAATTACCTGGGTAAGAAATCCTCTTGATGCAGATAATAGGAATTGTGCAGGGGTGAAGATATACTCACTTGACTATCGGTTGTTGCTAATTTTTAGATCAGGTGTAATCACCTTAATTTTGTATTCTACCGGTAGGAAGAGAACCTGAAGATGGTTTTGCTCTTGAATTAGGATTACTTTTTCCTAGCACACAGTTTTGGATTTTGAATCTTATGAAAGAAATAAGGGGTTGATCTCATATAGTCTCATTTCCAAGTGTGGGTACTTGGTTTTAGTAAGAATAAATAAAGGAGCTGCTTTATTATGGAGTTTGTGATTTTATATGATTTGTAGCCATTTCATTTTGTAAACCTCTTGACAAATAAATTGTCTTCAGGAATGAAGTGAAAGCAAAGAAGAATGGCAGAAAGAAATGTGTTTCGATGAGGGTCATTTTGTGTGTGGGGGGGGGGAGTATGAAGGTTTTACAGTGAAATATAACAAACACCGAAATCTAAACAAACTCTGGACGATTTACAGCCATATTCCTGTTTCAAAGTGAAACCTAAAAAAACAAATAATATTTATGAACAATTTATTTTCTGAGTGAGAAAATTCAGAGAAAAATAATCCATAAATTGTCAATGATTTTATTTTTAGGATTCTGTGCAAAAATTGGAAGGTCATGTTCAAGAACACCACTTATACCAGGTTTGCGTCACAGATCTGAGTACCGAATTGGACAATTTCTCCAAGGAATTTGTTAGTTTTTCTGACAAGCCTGTGACAGATCAAATATCAATTGAAGAAAAATTACAGGAACTGCAGGTACTAAACAATGTTCAGACATGATAGACATTAAAAAAAACTCAATTTTAATTACAACTTGACTAATCAGTGTCTTTGGTTTGAAATTCAAGTACTGTTCAGATGGCTATTAAAGTTCTGATCTATCATAAAAAGATGGGAATTTTCTTCTTTAGTGACCAAATCCATTTGTAATTTGAGTTGAATAGCACCCTGTACTAGGGACCCTCAGAGACAATTCCGCCTGTGACCAGTCTGAAACTCCTAGAGATCTTTGAGAGAGAATGCAGTGATTCCAGGAGATACTAGGTAGTCAAGGATGCATCTAACAACAAGATCCAGGGGGAAATGTTTTAATTTTGCATTCTTCATCATAGGTGGATGGGAGTTGGATAATTTGTATTAATTTTCAGACTCATTGACCATATCAGAGCTTTCTCTAGATATAGGGTTTCCAAAATTTTTATTCGCAACTCTAGCAACACCTAGCTATATACAGTGGGAACTGTAGCCCTTTACCCACATCCTCAAAACACATTCCTTGGGTTCTCACTGGTTACACAGTCAACATAAACTGGCCCATGTGGTGTCTTCTAGAAGAAAACAATGTAAAGCATTTTCTCAGTTCCTCCTTTCAGAGTTCCTTGACTGCAGATTTCGTGGTGTGAGTCTCAGGGCAGCACTGCTGGTATGAACTTGGGAATATCGCATCTCTTCTTTTTAGGGGCCTGGGAGTCAAGCCACACCTCTCCTCCAGAATGGCCTCACATTAAGACAAGTCTGCCTCCCTTCTTAGCAGTGATGATTTGACAAAGAGGGTTCATCATGTCCAAGGCACTGTTATAGTGCCACAGATGCTGAGAAAAGTACTATAAGACATAAGCCTTACCCTGAGGAGCTCAGGTTTCTGCTGAAAAATTAAAATAGAGACTTTATCTATAGCTAAAAGGAGGCCATCAAGTTCAGACCCTCATTTTATACATGATAAATTGAGTCCTGGGGAGGTGAGGGACTTTCAAGGTCATTCAGGTTAAATGACAGAGCGGAAGCTACAATCCAGGCCTTCGGACCCTGGTCTGGTGAGTGCTTTTTCTAATTGCCCACTAGACATTGCTACTTGGATGTCACACACTTAATTGTAGTTCAGCGTGTCCAAAAAATAACTCACCATTTTGTTCACTTTCTCCATCCTCTAGCTCTCTACCAGTGAACCTGCTTTATCTAATATATTCTCTGACTCCATGAATATCTCTCTACCATCTCTCTGGATTTTTAAGTCCAAAACCTGGATATCCTTTCCTGTATTTTCTAATCTAATCAGACATCAAGTGACGTCTCTTTCATCTCTGGAATATCTCTACAATTTGTTCCTCCCCCATTAGCCCTGAGAACAGACCCTCATCTCACAGATCTCTGCATTAGACTTCCAAATGGAAGTGTCACTCTGTCTGGTACACTTTCCCCATGGTTGCCCTGGATCTTTTTAAAACGCCAATCTGGAACTCCCTTGTTTCAGCTTAAAATGTTTTGATCACCTGTGCATCTTTGTTAGCATAGATCTTTCCACATTCTATTATAGTTGTCTGTTTACTTCTGTGTCTCTCTTACTAGACTGTAGGAACTTGCAGGGACTGCATTTTATTCATCTATGTAACTTCAAAACCTATCACAATACTTGGCTGTTAGTTGAGTGAACGAATATTTATTGTGTGGTCCATTAGAATAGTGACTAATCCTACATTGTTCACCTGATAACTTCAAGGCTTATTCTATCTCAACAATAGCATCTGTAGCTGCCATAGAACCTCAAATTCCTTTTAAGTCTAGAGTCCTCAAATTAGTCTCAGTCATTCATGCGTCTAGTGAATATTGAGTTCCTGCTTTATCTAAGATATTAAACTAGAAAGATTTAAGCTTTGCTTTGAATTTTAAATATTAACACTAGATTCACATGGGTGCATTCTAAATGATACTTTTTTTTTTTTTTTTACATTTTGCAACTAGTAGGTACATTAGTGTTTTAATTGGATAAAAAGGCTGTATCTTGAACTAAATATACACTTAATCTTAGCCAAAAGGCTAAGAAGCGATTTGAACTAAATATATACTCAAAAAATATGTATTGACTGCCTCCAATGTTCCAGGAACTGTGTTGTGAAAATTTGTTACTTGGAAATTTCTAGCTACATATGTAATTTGTTTGAGGATTTAATCTGTGATGCTACATTGGTTTAAATTTTACCCAAAGTTTCTTCTTTTTGATATGAGTTGATAAATTTTTTATACTTCCTACAAGTAAAGCAGAATATGTTGTGATTTACAAATGTCAATTAACTCTTATGATAATTGAACAGAGCTACTTCTTGTGACAATCTTTTCTCCACTCACAGGAACTAGAGAATAGAATCCATCTACAAGATGGCACATTAGAGAAGATTTTAGGTTTAGCAAAATCCATCAAGCAAAATACATCTTCAGTGGGACAGAAGATTATTAAAGATGATATAAAATCACTTAAGCGTAAACAAAAAGATTTGGAAAACAGACTTGAATGTGCTAAGCAGGAGATGGAAAATTATCTCAACAGCATTCTTAAATCGAAAGGCTCAACAGAAAAGAAAGAAAAGTTTACTCCGCCAGGCACAGAGAAGCAGGTCACTTCTGATGTGCAGGAGTCCACTCAGGACTCCGCTGCAGTGGGAGAGTTGGAAGAAGACTGGGAAATAAACAAGGTAAGTGCCTGTGATTGCATCTCCAAGACATCGCGTCTGAGAATGAAGAGGTGTTGGGCTTTGAAAAGAGGGTCGTGAATCAAGCCTTCTGATTTCATAATTAAACCTTCAATGTGCTGGCTATTTATGCTGCCCACTTGTAAAAAGAGCCCTTAGAAAACTGTCCAGGATTTCAGTGGTGAAATATTACTGTTCAGGCTGTTAAAATGTCAGTCATCAATTTAGGTTTATTATTCTCTCTGATGTGTAATCAGATACGGTTTCTTGGGTCAAGAGCACAAAGGCAAATTAGAAAAAGGCAAAGAAAAGAAAATGTGCTTTACCCATTTTCTTAGAAAAAATCTAAGAACCCCCCCCTCATCCCCGCCTTTTTTGGGTTGATTTTATAATGAAATCAGAAGCTGAAAGGATAGGCTCCTTTCGATTTCTTTTTATGTTAACCCTATACTGCAAATGTATTTTTAAATGTTGTCAGATCATTTGGTGTGAGAAAATCAACATTCAGGCTCTTAATTTTCCCTGGGGAGAAGAAAGAAGAATGTTGTTTTGTTTTTATTCTAAACAACCAACTGGATATGTTTTTCCCATGGCTCTTAAAGAGATTAAAGTGGAAAAGGCACAATGAGCCTTCCAGTTAACTGTATTGAAAGGGTCTCCCTGTTAGGCAGCATCTCACAGTCCCGGGTCTGGTGGGACAATAGCAAAGGTTAGACCATTCAGGCGTGAGTTCTCATCAGTTTCTTATGTGTACATAATCCACAGGAATGTAGACCACATGCACTTCTGTTGTCTTCCTGAACAGCAGTGCATGGAGGATTAGAGGAACCAGCTGGGGTTTTCTAGAAGTGTGTAAAACAAGGTTAAATCCAATGGAACATCTCTCGCCATGAGAAAAGACTTC
>PVKE010019308.1:0-28605 GCA_004027555.1 Craseonycteris thonglongyai | reverse complement strand
GATTGGAAGAATTAACATAGTTAAAATGGCCATACTCCCCAAAGCGATATACAGATTCAATGCCATTCCCATCAAAATCCCACAGACATTCTTTCAAGAAGTAGATAAGAAAATCATCAAATTTGTATGGAACCACAAAAGACCATGAATCTCAAAAGCTATCCTAAGAAAAAAGGATAAAGCTGGGGGCATCTCACGGCCTGACTTTAATCTGTACTACAAAGCCTCATTGATCAAAACAGCTTGGTAATGGCAGAAAAACAGATTCATGGACCAATGGAACAGAATTGAAAACCCAGAAATAAACCCACAAATATATGGACAGATTATGTTTGACAAAGGAGTGAAAATATATACAGTGGAGAAAAGAAAGCCTCTTCAGTAAATGATGCTGGGAAAATTGGAAAACCACATGGAAAAGGCTGAATGTGAACTGCAATCTCTCACCATATACCAAAATCAACTCAAAATGGATTAAAGACCTCCAAATAAGAAAGGAAACAATAAATTGCATAGTAGAAAACATTGGTACTAAATTTATAGATCTGGGATTCAGGGAGGACTTTATGAATCTGACCTTAATGGCAAGGGAAGTAAAAGCAAAATAAACGAATGGGACTTTATCAAGCTAAAACGCTTCTGCACTGCAAAGGAAACCATCAACAAAGCAAAGAGGCAACCAACCAACTGGGAGAAAATATTTGCAAACAATGCCTCTGATAAGGGGCTAATATCAAAAATATACAAAGAACTTGTACAACTCAACAAGAAAAAAAACAAGCAATCCAATTAAAAAATGGACAGATGACCTTAACAGACACTTCTCTCGTGAAGACATACATATGGCCAACAGATATATGAAAACATGCTCCACTTCACTAGCAATTAGGGAGATGCAAATAAAAACCACAATGAGATATCATCTCACACCTGTTAGAATGGCTATAATCAACAAGACAAGGGATGACAAATGCTGGAGAGGCAGTGGAGAAAGAGGAACCCTCATACACTGCTGGTGGGAATGTAAACTGGTACAACCACTGTGAAAGGCTGTATGGAGATTCCTCAAAAATTAGGAATGAAATTACCATATGACCCAACCATTGCTCTACTGGGTATTTACCCAAAAAACCTGAAAACCTTAATCAGCAAAGATGTCTGTACCCGCATGTTCATTGTTGCACTGTTCACAGTGGCCAGAACGTGGAAACAACCAAAATGCTCTTTGATAGATGACTGGATAAAAAAGTTGTGGTACTTTTACAGAATGGAATACTAAGCAATAAGGAAAGATGAAATACAGTCATTTGTGACACCATGGATAGACCTTGAAACCATCCTCTTAAACAAAATAAGTCAGACTGAAAGAATCAGGAAACATATGACCACACTTATAGATGGATTATAAAATTGAAAGTAACAAAGAAACAAAGACTTATGAATACACTCAATAGTTTGGTAATTACCTGAGGGAAGAGGTGGAGGGGGGACGGAAAGTGTGGAAGGGAAGTGGGAGTGTGCACCAGACTTATGGACACACTCAATAGTTTGGTGACGACCTGAGTGAAGGGGAGGAGTGGGGAGGGAAAATGTGGGGTGGATGGGAGTGGGCACCAGATTTATTGTGATGGAGGGAGAGCTGATTCTGGGTTGTGAGCACTTAATGCAGTACATAGGTGATGCTACACAGATTTGTATATCTGGAAACTGTCTAATTGTTACCAATCAATGTCACCCTAATAAATTTAACAATAAAAATAAATAAATAAAAGCATTATCATTTTGATATTAAAAAAAAGAAATAAAACGCGTCAAAATTGGGAATTTAGAAGTGAAACTGTCACTTTTTGTAGATGATGTAATCCTTTATATAGAAAACCCTAAAAACTCCACCAGAAAACTATTAGAAATAATATGTAAATATAATACAATTGCAGAATACAAAATCAGTGTATAAAAATCCATAGCATTGTTTTATATGAACAACATTTCAGAAAAAGAATTGAGATAAACAATACCTTTTGTGATCACAGCAAAAAGAACAAAATGCCTCGGAACAAATTTAAGAGAGAATATGAAAGACTTATACACAGAAAAGTATAAGGCACTATTAGAAGAAATTCAAGAAGAGACAAAGAAATGGAAAGACATTTCATGTTCATGGATTGGAAGAATTAACATAGTTAAAATGGCCATATTACCCAAAGCATTATAGAGATTTAACACATTTCACATTAAAGTCCCACAGATACTCGTTTTAGAAATAGATTTTAAAAATCATGAAATTTATATGGCAACTTTTGTTCTGCAGAACAAAAGACCCCAAATAGCTAAGTCAATTCTACAAACAACAACAACAACAACAAAAAGTGACTGGAGGCATCACTCTCCTCAACTTTAGTCTGTACTACAAAGCATCAATAATCAAAACAGCTTGCTATTGGCAGAAAAACAGACATATTAACCAGTGGAACAGAACTGAAAATGTAGAAATAAACCCACAAATATTCAGACATAATTTTTGACATAGGAGCAACAAATATACAATGGAGAAAAGAAAGATTCTTTTGTAAATGTTAGAAACATTGGAAAACCACATGCAAAAGAATGAAACTGGACTCAGAACTGTCACCATATACAAAAGTAACTCAAAATGGATTAAGGACCTTTACGTAAGACCCGAAGCAATAAACTGAATAGAAGAAAACATAGGTACTAAACTTATAGACCTTGGATTAAGAGTACTTTATGAACTTGACCTCAATGGCAAGGGGTATAAAAGCGAAATAAATGAATGGGACTATATCAGATTGAAACACTTTTGCATTTTGCAGGAATCCTTCAAAAAGTAAAGAGGAACCCAACTAAATGGGAGAAAATACATTATTTGCAAACAAATACTGATAAGAGGCTACTATATATAATATATAAAGAACTCACACAACTTAACACAAAAACAAATGATCCAATTAAAAAATGGGCGCAAGAACTGAATAGACCCTTGTTCCATAAAGACATACAAACAGCCAACAGATATGTGAAAAAATGATCTACCACACTAGTTATTAACTAAATGCAAATTAAAACCACAATGAAATACCACCTTACACCTGTTAGAATGGCTATCACCAACAAGACAAGGAATAACAAGTGCTGGAGAGGCTGTGGAGAAAAAGGAACCCTCATACACTGTTGGTGGGAATGTAAATTGGTACAACCACTATGGATGGCAGTATGGAGATTCCTCAAAAAACTAGGAATGGAATTACCATATGACCCAACCCCTCTACTGGGTAACTACCCAAAAAACCTGAAAACCTTAATCTTTAAAGATGTTTGTAACCACATGTTCATCGCAGCACTGTTCATGGTGGCTAAGTCATGGGAACAACTGAAGTGTCATTTGATATATGACTGAATAAAAAAGTTGTAGTACATTTGTACAATGGAATACTACTCAGCAATAAGAAAAGATGAAATGTAGCCATTTGTGACAACATGGATGGATCTTGAAACCATCTTATTAAGCAAAACAAGTCAGACTGAAAGAATCAAGAAACATATGACCTCACTTATAGGTGGAATACAAATCTGAAAGTAATACAGTAACAAAAACTCATGACACAGTCAATAGTTTAGTGGTTACCTGAGGGTAAAAGGAAGTTGGGTGAGAGAGCAGGTGGGGTGGGGATTTAGGTAGGGGGCATCCAATATATAGTGATGGAAAGAGAACTGACTCTGGGTGTTAAGCACATAATGCAATGCATAGACAATGTAATGTAGAATTGTACACCTGGAACCCATGTACTTTTTTATTTTTAACCAATCAATGTCACCCCAATAAATATTTTTAAAGATTGATTTTATTGTTTTTTGACAGAGAGAGAGAGAGAGAGAGAGACAGACAGACAGAGACAGATAGAAAGGGGAGGGCCCAGAGCAATCTCCATAGTTGACAGCATTAGTTTTCAATTTAGTTTCACTCCATAGGTGGGTGCGGGGCTATGCAGAGCAGGAACTGGGTGGAGAGCCTTCTTCATAGGTCCTGGTAAGAACTGAACTCGGGGCACACCCCAGTTCAGCATATGGGTCCACATGGGCCAGGGCCTGGATTCGATCCTTGGGCCCCAGGGCTGCAAAGTGAGTGCTTAGCCCCCTGAGCCATCCCAGCTTCCCCTAATAAATTTAACAATGATAAAGAAAAAGAATTAATGAAACCTTTAGCCCCATTGAAGTAACTTAAGCTTAGCACTTCTATTACATTGTTCCATATGAGAATCTTATTTTCATCTTATGAAAAAAGGCACAAAGAAATCAAATGTATGTGTACTGGTGATATGCTAAAATTTTTTCTATGTAGCATTATGTATGCATAGTACCGCAGTGGTGTCTGCCCAGAGAAAATAAAAAGAGGTCACACCTCTAATTCTTTCTCCAGAGAAACACATGTTCAGTTTCTCTCTATCCATCCATAACCAAATCTACACAACACCTATAGTATGCTATAGCAAATTTTAGGTGTTTATTTTTCAATATATGGGAAAGCATTTTAATTAATTTATAAACCTCAAACAATTTCTTATTGTTTTTATCAGTTTTTTAACTGATTTTTTTCTCCTGTAATTCCCACATTTCTAATGCTTTCTTTGTACATGTGTTTTAGTAATGTGCATACTTAGGAAAAAACAGGCAATTTCAGAAATTAGAAAGTATTTAATTTTCTTTATTGCATATGGAAATCATGATTATATTTACCATCTGGTGCTGTCAATAAAGGCTTAGATTATAGCAGGATAATTTTATTATACACAGGATAATATGTGGATTAGTTTGCTATAAATTGAAGACATTTTTGATGTTAATTTAAACTCAGATTCAAATAATCTTTGAACAAGTTAAGTATTTGTATGGAAATATATGGTAGTAGCTATCATTTATGGAATGTTTACCATGTGTCAACCACTGTAATGCCTTACTCACTTACCATATATACAAGATTTCTGCATGGGCCAAACTCCTATATGTGAAAATCTTCGGAGACATGAAAGCTACTAAGCCGGATGGAGCCCAAACCCAGGGCTAGAGTCTCTATTCTCCAAAACACATGCCACAGTCTGTGTTCACATATTCAATGTCCTAACTCACTAATAAATATTACAATTTAAAAGTCCCAAATGAGAAAAGCTGGGATAGCTCAGTGGGTTTAGCACTTACTTTGTAGCCCCAGGGACCCAGGACCTACCGGTAACCCTGGCCCTGCCCTTGCTGACCCATGTGCTGAACTGGGGTGTGCTTGTCATGTGGGGGGCCCCTACTTTGGGTCTCACCCCCCTGGTTCAGCTCCTGGCTCATGGGTGCATGCCTTTCATACAGGAGACCCCTAGCCCAGTTCCCACCCTGCACAGCCCCCACACACCTGTGTGAAACAAAACCATGTTGAAAACTGAAGATATACAACTATGGAGACTGTTCTGGGCCCTCCCACTTCTCTCTGTCTCTCTCTGAATCTGTCTCTGTCAAAAACAATCAAATAAAAAAAATGGTTTTTACCAAGTAAAATTAATTAATGATGGAAAATAATAAGAATTAGAACATTCTGCTTTGGAATGTAAAATAGTTTAGTATAGTTATTAGTGATAGTGAGGCATGTGAGGTCCTCAGTTCAGTAACACCATAAGACTTATCACCTTACAGGCAGGCATATTTATTGAGATGTGTTGGTTTGAAACCTCAGGAGCTTCCTAGGTTTTTTAAACTGGCCCCCATACACAGAGCAGTAGGAAATACCAAAGAAAGAGTCAGACCACTCCAGATTGGTAGGTGGCAGTTTAATAAGCAAGGGAACTGACATGTGAAACTTGTGATGGGTGGCTGCAAGATGAGTAGATCTTTGTATTGCCTACTGGAATCTTAGAAGCTTATAGAGAGGTCTTAATGAGGCTCAGTAATATTAGCCATCCAGATGGTCTCAACAATATGACTCAGCATAATTATTTTGAAGTTCATCCAAATTGCTTGTATTAGTAGTTAATTCCATTGATATTTCTAAGTAGTATTCCATTGTATGGGGGTGAATCACAATCTTTCTATCCATGGACCTGTTGATGGACATGTGACTTGTTTTCGTGTTTGGCTATTGAAAATAATGCTTCTATAAACATCCATGTGTAGTATTATTATGTACATATGATTTTGTTAATTTTGGGTAAATATTAATACTTAGTATTAGAAATGGTGGGTTGCATAGTAAGTATATCTTTAATTTAAGAAATTGCCAAACAGTTTTCAAAACGTTTGTGCCAGCTTAAATTCCTATCTGCAGTGAATAAGACTTCCAGTTGCTCCATATCCCCCTAAATACTTGATATGACTAGTCTTTTTAATTTTAGATTTCCTAATAGGAAATCAGTAGTATCACACTATGATTTTACTTCGCATTTCCCTAATGATGGATGAAGTTCAGCATTGTAAATGTGCTTATCTTCAATCAGTAAATCTTCTTTGGCAAAGTGTTTAAATAATTTACTTATTATTTTTTCTTATCATATTCAAATAGTTCTTCATGTATTTGGATAAAAAAGTAGTTCATATTTTATGCTATTATAAATTATATTTTAATTGCAATTTCCAATCATTGCTAGTATATAGAAAACCAGTTGATTTTTGAACATGAGTCTTTTAAAGTAAAACCTTGGAAACTCACTTACTAGAGTATTTTTTGCCTAGATAATCTGAAAATGACGTGATATGTATGGGTGGTGAGATTATGAAGGAAATTTTGGATAACCATCATGTTTCTAAACTGGAGTGTAAGGTTGATTGTGACATTGTTAGTAAGAATTAGAAATATAGATTTAATAATATGTTTGCTAAAAGAAATATAATTAAATTTATTGCTGGATATGTTGCATTCTAAGTTCCCATGAAAATTTAAATGGAAAGCAGGCAGTGCTATCCACGCTGAAGAGAGTTATCAGAAATGAAACTATCAGAAATGAAGTACATTTGGATGTCATCATTATTGATGGTAGTCTGCTTTGTAGGAATAAATAATGTAAAAACAAAGAAGAATGTCAATGATAGAATTAGGGGGAGTATCATATTTAATTTAGAATGGAGACATTTGGATATTTTCATGGACTGAGATAAGGGAGAAGAAATTAGTTTATAGGAAGACTTTTCAATTTTCTTTCCTTTAGTGCGCTGTTCAGAATCACTAATATCTATTACATTTGGATCCAAGAGAAAGTATGTCGATTATCACAGAAGGTCATGACTCTCTGTCTGGATTTAGGGTTCATGAAAATAAATTTGTTTCTCACCTGACATTGCATCTATGAAATTGCTAATCTGAGGGGTAAATTCTATGATTGTGGGTCTACTTATATGATATAATTTTAAAAAGTTTTAGTTAAAGTAACATTTTTATAGTTACAGAAATAATACACACAAATTACAGAAAATTAGAACAAAACCCCCCTTAAAAAAGGACCACCACCATTAATACCATAGTACATATTAATAGTGTAAATCCTGTTTTGTAAACTTCTTTTCTTAGTCAGTGATCTTCATTTTTCCTGTTCAGTAAATTTTTATCTCATCTAATACACAGACCATATTCAAATTTTCACAATTGGCTAAAAAAGGTTCTTTATTTTTTTAATTGTTTTTGACAGAGAGAGAGAGAGAGAGAGAGAGAGAGAGAGAGAGAAACAGAAACAGAGAGAGAACTGAACTGGGGGAACTCCCCAGTTCAGCACATGGGTCTGCATGGGCCTGGGCAGGGATTCGATCCTCAGTCCCCGCCGTTGCAAAGTGAGTGCTTAACTCACTGAGCCATCCCAGCTTCCCCCTGAAAAAGGTTCTTTACAGTTGGTTTGTCTAAACACACTGAATTTGATTATTGTGTTTCTTAGGTTATTTTAATTTGGAACAATTGTTTTTTCTTATAATCCTGACTCATCAAAGAAACTGTTATATATTAAACCTTAAAGACTTAGATTATGAAAAGCAGCCAGTATTGTTCATTGAAAAATACTACTGTAACAAAAATCAGTAATTAATCTTCTTGTCTCTTTACTAATGTAACAGTTAATACCTTGTCAAATCAGGCATCTTTATATATTAAGATGCAGACAACAAGAGCAATACGTATGAAGGAATAATTAGTACTACTTTTGTGGGATCACTGGGCTTGGAATGGCAAGACCTAGATTCTCATTTCTTCTATCTTAGTGATTGCAGCATAGCCTCCTGTTCTAGCACAGGCATTTTAGGCTCCAACTCCACGGTTCTTGATTCTTATAACATCAGTTCTTTCTGTCATCTCAAGCATATGGGTGGTAGGTGCTTCCACTGTCCGGTGATTTATAAATATGTCTATAAATTTTATGACATTACTACTATTAAGAGATGGAGCCTATGCCCACTCCCTTTATATCTAGATCAAATTTACTAAACAACCAACAGAATATGGACAATGTGATACTTCAGGGTAGGTCATAGAAGAAGATGGATCTTGTTAATTTTTCTTTTGAATTATTTGATTTTTGAGGTCTAACCCATCAAGTAAGAAGTCTAGGACTGCAAAAGTGTTGTAAGAAAGGCCAGGCCAATGGAGGAGCTCTATGTGAGTATCCTGGCCAAAAACCACATCTAAGATCCCAGACAACAGCCAGCAGCAACTACCACTGATATGAACAAGTCAGTTTCAAAATAACTCATACCACCATTACTGTCTGACATAATTGTATGAGAAAACATAAGTAGAAGCCACCTAACCAAGATCACCCAATTCATAGAACTGTGAAAGATAACAATAAAAAACGATTGGTGTTATTTTGAGCCACAAAATTTGAGGTAATTTGTTATTTTAAAATAGAGAAATGAAACACTCAGCTTTTCATTTCTAAGTTACCTCATCACTGATTTTCTCTTTTCATTCCTTTATCACCCATGTAATCAATTTTCTCAGTAAATTTCTTCTCTTTGAAAAACTCAGCATTGCTTCTGATTTCCTGACTGGAACTTTATGGATAATACTCCTAGAAGGGGATAAACAAAGCAGCCAGGAAAGATTGAAAAAAAAAATCCAGATCACATGTTAATATTTTTTAGATCTATGGCTCATCATGTTTATTATCAACTAATTTGTAAAACCAATATTGTAAAATTAGTCAGAAACTATAAATGTCACTTTTAAAGAATGTGTTGAATGAGCATTAGATACAAGAATTTTAGTATTTGTTATTTAAAGTTCTTATAAATGTGGATTAAATCAAAAATTACTTTGAGACAAATGAGAAAGAAAACACAACTATCCACAGCCTCTGGGACACAGCAAAAGCAGTCCTGAGAGGGAAATTCATAGCAATGCATATCTACTTGAAAAAAAACAAGGAAAAGCTCAGATAAACAGTTTAATTTTATACCTAAGGCAACTGGAAAAATAGCAGCAAAAAAAGCATGAAATAAATACAGGAAAGGAAATAATAAAAATTAGAGCAGAAATAAATAGGATTGAGTCTAAGAAAACAAGGAAAAAGATCAATAAAACCAAGAGCTGATTCTTCAAAAAGATAAATGAAATAGACAAATCTTTAACCAGATTTCTTAAGCAAAAAAGAGAGGATGCAAATAAATAAAATTAGAAATGAAAGTAGAGAAGTGACAATAGACACTGCAGAAATACAGTAAATTATTATGAGCAACTATATGCCAACAAATTAGACAATCTGGAAAAAAATGGATAAATTTTTAGAAACATACACACTTCCAAGGCTAAATCAAGAAGAAACAGAAAATCTAAACTGACCAATTACTAACAAGAAAATTGAATCAGCAATTAACAAACTCTCATCAAACCAAAGTCTGGGAACAGATGGCTTCACAGGTAAATTTTACTGAACATTCAAAAAAAAAAAATTTTTTTTGCCACCTTTTCTCCTCAAACTATTCAAAAAAAAATTCAAGAAGAGAGGGCATGCTCCTAAACTCATTCTATAAAACCACCATTACCCTGATTCCAACACCAGGCAAAGACACTACAGAAAAAGAAAATCATAGGCCAATATCCCTAATAAATATAGATGCAAAAATTCTCAATGAAGTATTAGCAAATCAAATCCAGCAATACATTAAAAGTATCATACACCACCATCAGGTGGGATGCATTTATGGGATGGAAAGTTGGTCTAATGTACATAAGTCAATGTGATACATTATATAAACAAAATGAAAAATAAAAATCATATAGTCATTTCAGTACAAGCAGAAAAGCATTCTGCAAAATCTGAAACCATTTATTATTTTTTTTTAGATTTATTTTATTGTTTCTGACAGAGACAGAGAGAGACATAAAAAGGGGGAGGGTCCAGAGAAGTCTCCATAGTTGTACATCATCAGTTCTTGACATGGTTTCTTCCATAAAGGTGGGTGGGGGGCATGCAGGATGGGAACTGGGCAGGGGCCTCCTGCATGGGAGGCATGCCTCCTTGAGCCAGGGGCCAAACTGGGGGAGGAAGGCGAGAACCAAACTGGGGGAGGAGGGTGAGAACCAAACAGGAGGCCTCCTGCATGAGAAACATCCTAGTTCTGCATATGGGTCCACACAGGCTGGGGTCAGTATTTAACCCTTGGTCTTGGGGCTGCAAAGTGAGCTCTTAGTCCTCTGAGCCATCCCAGCTTCCCCAAGCAGCAATTTATGATAAAAACTCTCAGTAAAGTGGGAGTAGAAGAAACAATATATAACAAAGGCTGTATATAATAAACCCACAGCTAACATCGTATTCAATGAGGAGAAACTAAAAGTATTTTTTCTTAAGATGAGGAACAAGACAAAGATGCCCACTGTCACCTCTCTTCTTCAACGTAGTACAGAAGTTCTAGCCACAGGAATCGGACAACAAAAACAAATAAAAGGCATCCAAAAGAAAAAGAAGTAGAACTATCATTATTTGCAGATGACATGATACTATATATATATAGAGAAACCCAAAGATTTGACCCCCAAAATTACTGAACTGATAAAGGAATTTAGTAAAGTAACAGGATACAAAATTAATATCCAAAAATTAGTTGCATTCTTACAGACCAATAAGATACTAACAGAAATGGAAATTAAGAAAATAATCCCATTTAAAATTGCACTAGAAAAAACATGGAGGAAACAATTTAACCAAGGAAGTAAAAGACCTGTACTCAGAAAATTATAAGACACTGAAGCGAGAACAGCAAAAGAACCTATTAACAAAACAAAAAGACATCTTACAGAATGAGAGAAGATATTTTCTAATGAGGCATTTGGTAATGAATTAGTATACAAAATTAGTAAGAAACTAATACAGCTCAAAACCAAAACAAACAAACAAACAAATGAACAAACAACCCAATTAAAAATGGGTAGAAGACCTGAATAGACATTTCTTCAAAGAGGACATACAGGTGACTGACAAACACATGAAAAGATGTTCAACATCACTAATCATCAGAGAAATGCAAATCAAAACCACAATGAGATACCACTTTACTCCCGTCAGAATGGTTATCATCAATACATCCACCAATAATGAGGATTGGCTAGGATGTGGTGAAAAGGGAACTTTGCTACACTGTTGATGGGATTGCAAATTGGTCCACTACTGTGGAAAACCTTATGATGCAGCAATTCTACCCCCAGGTATTTATCCAAAGAATTCCAAAACACTAATTCAAAAAAAATTTATAGACCCCTATGTTCACTGCAGCAGTATTCACAATAGCCAAGATATGGAAAGAACCTAAATGTCCATCAATAAACAATTGTATAAAGAAGCTGTGGTATATTTATACAATGGAGTATTATGCAGCCATAAAGAATAATAAAATCGTACCTTTTGTAACAACATGAATGGAACTAAAAGATATCATGCTAAGCCAAATGAAGTCAGACTGAGAAAGACAAATATCATATGATTTTACTTATATGTGGAATCGAAAAAACAGAAAAAAAGGACAATCAAAACAGAAAAACAAACAAACAAACAAAAAACACCTCATGAACACAGACAATAATTTGGTGGCTGCTAGAGGAGGAGAAGATAGGGGTGTTGAGGAATCGGGAGGGGTATTCAAGTATATGGTGGTGGAAGAAACAGAACTAATTCTAGATGGTGAGCTCACAATGCAACAAATAGACAATGTGTTTTAGAATTGTATACCTGGAACCTATGTAAATTTACTAACCAATGTCACCCCAATAAATAAAACATAAAGTTCTTATGAGTGTGATTCCTTAATCATATCCCTTTTTTCTTCATTATAGCTAACTTTCTTTTGTTTTTGTGCCTTTTGACTTAAAGGAGGCACAAAATCAAAAGGAACTTTATAATTTTATTTTTTCCTTAGGAAAGTTAAAATCTGTGCAATATGAGAAAATATAGGGCAGTTACAATCAGTGTAACATGAAGAAAGACAGTGAAGCTGATCCTGGCACAAAATGGTTCTCACTACAGTACTTAAAAGTTGGCTTTGTTTGTGATCTGCAGTGTGTATGGTCAGATGTCTGCTGCTAACCAAAGCAGCCATGAATTTTAGGGTTCTTAAGACTCAGGACTTAGATTTACATAAATGGAGGCAGTGATTCCAAACTGAACTGTATGGGAATGTTCCTCTTCAGGGTGTCAGGCTCTGTGGGGTTCTTTTGCTGGTGATGTTTTATAGCCTTGGAGTGCCTGGGTCCTGAGCTAGTCAGATTCCAGGAAGCTAGACTTTGGTGCCTATTCCATAGAGAAGGAAAACTTCCCAAAGCAGGCTTTACCTTGGTTCTTTTTACTGCCAGCAAATCTGATTTTATCACTAGTACTTTAATATTCAGCTCTCATGTTTTCCTTCACCATCAATTTCTTTGTTTCCTCTGATTTCATCTGTAGGCTACATGTGACCTGCGGTAGCCTTAGACTTTTGTGGCTGAGTTTCGGGCATGGAGTCTCCTCTTACTTCCTGACACAGTAGAGAATAAAGTAGGAAATTTTTCTAGTCCTTCAGGCACCAGAAGACAAGTTTTGATGCCAAAAACCATAAAATTAGTGGTAGCCTCCACTAGGCACTGAACTGCAGCTTTACTTTAATTTCTGTGTTATTGGCCTTCTTGATGCAACTGAGTATCTTTCTGTCTCTAGTTCATTGCATCAGGTCCTGTTGGTACTAGAACTTAGTCTTAAACCCTTACATACTCTGAGGGGCCTCTGACAAGCAACCTAGTCTGGCCTAGCTCTTTTGCTAGCTGCTTTAGCATCCATGGCTGAAAACGGTCTGCCATTTACTTGTATATGTGATGGAATTTGTTCTCAGAGAATAATGACTCAGAAACCTATCCCTTCCTCCACCTCAGCCTTGCATTGAAATGACCCCTACCTAAAGTCTTGTGCTGCCATACCCCACCTCCCCACAGCCCCTCATTGAATACAGACACTTCACCTGAATGACAGACTAGCTTGTCATAATATTTTGATTACTTGTTACTCCTCTTGGTCTGTTTTCTCCAACCCTAAGGCTGTCCATTCCTGGTTTCCTCTTTTTTTACTCCCCTCTCTTTTCTATCCTCAACTGGTCTTGCCAGTAGTTTAAGCATGCCTGAATTAAGACACTCTTCTTGGGTCTTACTTACCTTGGCCTCTATTGGGCTTCACTTTTATTCTTGTGTTACAAATAAAAGCACATTAAAAGCTTTGCACTGAAATTTGATAGGGAAGAAAGATAAATACTGAGGTAAACTAGTAAAGCCAGATGCTATGGAGCCCAACAGGTGTGGAATAGAAAGGAAAATAATGAAGAAGCAGGTGACCAGCATTTATCAGGATAAACGAATAAGAAAGGGAATCTATAACAATACTTATAGACTCAGGTGACTGTACATTCAACAATGTACAGAGCTCATTAATGAACAAAGTGAACTTAAAATTTAACCCAAGAAGGTGAATATGATCTCTTAAGCATTATTAAGACTCGGTAGAGTGGAACAGTGGTAATGGAACAATGATTCCACTGGAAGTCAGTCTTTGTTTGGTTGATGTTGTTCACTATCCGTGTGATCATGATGATTCTCTCCTTTGAAATTTGATGAAACTGAAGTCTATCTTTCAGTTTTTTTCTAGTTCTGACATTCCATGAGCATAGCTCTGGGTCATTCTCACAATTGGACCTGTACATTATGGGTTTAGCCAACCACTGTTTTCAGGTTCTTAAAGAGGTGTCCATGTCTCAGAAATGGAAGGTAAATTATAGTTCTTAGGAGATGATAGTATGTGAAACCAGCTACATCAATTGTGTAACATTAGTCATTGTGCAGTATTTAATTTCTGGTTTCATAAAAATCACAACATTTTAATATCAAGCTAATGAATGATCTAACACTATCAAGTGAGTTTATATTGCCAGCTTTCTTCTGGGGACTTTTATTGGATAATATTTTTCCACCTGATGCATATGAAAGGTGTTTAAGAGATATTTGATTTAAACTTTTCCATAACACAGTGTCTGAGGGAAATTTGGTTATAGAATAAGGAAACATTAATAATAAGGAGTCTTTTGCATTTTCCAAAGATGAAATCAGGAAGCTTAATCTAAAAAGAAACGTAAAAGAAAAAAAATGAGTGAGTTGATCTTTCAGTTCTGATACCACAATATCTATAATCTAGAATGCAAAATTTAACAATACAGTGATCCCTCATTTTTCGCGATTAATGGGGACCAGAACCTTCCGCGAAAGCTGAAAAACTGCGAAGTAGGATTTGCCCCTAGAAATTTTCGTGTATGCGGGTACAAGAATATTTTAAATATGTAAACAGTATTCATACTTTACTCATTTAAGACAAAAATTACAATAGTATACGTATTTACTTAAACGTGTCAGTGCTAATTAATAAGGTTAATTACAAAACCTTATACAGTAATAAACATTAATCAACATTGCTTTCTGAGAGAGGTGAAGAGTCTTGTGTTGGTGGCGGAGGAGAGGCTCTCACTTGACTCGTAGAAGCTTTAGGCTCACTCGGAGACTCTTCTGCTGGAGGCGCTGACGGTAGAGCCGGGGGGCTTTACCTTGGAGAGAAACATGATGGGTAGTTGTTGTCTTTGTTTGACATGCAGGGATCCTTCTCTCGCGCGCATCAACATGAAACAACGCTCCTTTCCGCAATGTGGCTGCCGACGTGGTTGTATTTTTTCATTTTTATTTTTTGATGAATATTTTGGGAAAACCCGCGAAGCACTGAAGCCACAAAACATGAAGCGCGAAGTGGCGAGGGAACACTGTATTTGCATTTGAATCCCAACTCTGCTTTAGTGATTTTGAACAAGGCATTTAGTGTCTCTGAATCTCGGTTTTCCCATATGTAAAATGGGGACAATGATACATATTTCATAGGCTATTTTAAGAAATAAAAGAGGACTGGAGCATTTTGGGGTACCTAGGAAATTATAAATATGACTTTTATTGTTATTACAGGCATACCTCAAAGATACTACAGGTTATATTTTAAACCATAACAATAAAGTGAGTATTGCCATAAAGTGAGTTGTAATCTTGTTGGTAGATGGTTTTACCTTCAATGTGTAAAAATATGCAACATTTGTGTCATGAAGTAAAATGAAGTGCAAAGAACAAAATATGCCTGTATTTACTGTTTATGAAGCATCTAAAATGGAGAATATTCAGTAAGACATATACCAATAAAATCTAAAGTTGAGTTACTCCAAATTTTACTAAGTATCCCAGTTCTTACCTTTAATTAGTCTTCACAATTTAAAATGACAAAATTTGATTTTTGAGCAGTTAATATACATGTAGTTCACAAATAAAATGAACAAGAATATCTTGACATTCAGAGCAGTAAACATCCTAAACTATCTAAATAGTCCACAAAAATGGAATATATTTTTATGTCTTTCCAGTATGAGAAGAAACTTCACAGTTGCAACTTTTTCTTGTTATGATAATGTTTGTAAAATAACAAAAAAAATTTTGTAGGAACACTTCTATTTAAAGAACTAATCCTATTTATTAGGCAGAACTCACCTACACTGAGCTTTTTATTTGCTCTCTACTTTGTTTTATTTGTAAACTAAGTCAATAAAGTGCTAAAAACCTGTCTCTGGACAAATGATGCTTTTGGGTACACAGGTTCTGAACTGTAGCTATGAAAGTATATATCCTTTTATAAAGAAAGTGAGGGGAGACCACATAGCATCTGGTGAACATTAAAAATTCTTTAGAAGAAATACCTGTGTAGATTTTCAAATCTATAGTCCATCTTGGGGAAAAAAAATAATGAAAACAGTGATTTGTAATTATATGATATTGTACAGGTACTGACAGGTGTTCAATAAATCTGTATTTATAAGTGTCCTAAAACCACATTTTTGAATGAATGGACTACTTTCCAAATTTCTTTCCACTGAGGATGAAACTCAGGAAAGGAGTAAGTTGTTTTTCTTTAAATGTGCAAGCAATTTTTTTTTATTTCTATTTGCCTTTGTTGCATAAAGTCTTTTGTTCAGCATTCTCAAGAATTAAAATAGCAGCAACCATTATTAATTTTTTTCACAGAAGCTGTCTCTGACCTTCTATATCTGAGCCTAAGCATCACTTCTATCTACTTCTATATTCTTTTATATTTCATTTATCTCTATTATATAGCTTGTCTAATTATACTGGGAGTTAATTCAAGGAAGGTGCTGAGTAACTTTTGAATCCCTGCTGTTTACTACAGCATGTGCTCAATCAAATTAGTCAAATGAACACTTGAAAATGAATGGAACAAGTTTATTGGAGAAGCAATAAGGTGATATGTATGCCTACAGATGGAATATGGGTAACTACCTTAAGATAAGGATTCTTATTTAGATGGAACTTCCTGGGAAGAAAGGTATCTGGGAATTGTAGAGTATCAGAAAGACCTGGGTTAAGATTTAGTTCCTATTGAATCTATTTTCCAAATCCTAAGGCTAGTGGAGTCTGGAAGAAACTGAAGATAAATTAATTCAGTGATTCTTAGGAAGGAGAGTATGAAACAAATAGACAATGTGTTTTAGAATAAGGCATTGTGGAAATTGTGGAAGAATATTGTTGTTGTTGTTTATTTTCATTTTTCGCTAAATATTTGGGGATGAATCTCCGCTGTCATCTAATAAAGTTGGGTTTAGGGATTCTAGATGTCTTGCTATGTGTAGGAGAGCACTGCAAAACAAATGAATATATTATCTTAGTCTTGAAATGAACTTCATATGACATATGAGATCTGACAATTAAGTTCATGAACTCATCCTAGAAGTAGTGCTACATACCTCATTGCTGAATATCGCTACAGTCACCTTGATGTATTCCCTTTGGAATACCAGTGCCTAGTCCACCCTTCAAAGCAATTTTGGAACCTTTTTCTGAAATGGCCATCACAGCCATCATCGTGTTACCTACCTTTGATATCTGGAATGTCATCAAAATGTCTTCCTATCAATATTTTCATTATCTTAGGGTAAAGAGAAAAGTCATTGTGGGCCATATCAGGTGGGGGAATGTTCCAATACAATTATTTATTTACTGGCTCAGGCTAAAAACTCCCTCACATACAGTGCCATGTGAGCTAGTACATTGTCATGATGCAAGGGCCATGGGTCATTGGAGAAAAATTCAGGTTGTTTATGTCTAACCTTTTCAAATAGCCTTTTCAGCATTTACAAATAGTCAACTTGGTTAACTGTTTGTCCATTTGATACAAATCATAACAAACAATTCCTCTGATATCAAAAATGGTTAGCAGCATCATTTGAACTCTTGATTTGTACTGATAAAATTTTTTGGTTGTAGAGAATCAACTGACTTCCATTGTGCAATTTGACACTTTGTTTCAGGGTCATATTGGTACATCCATGTTTTATCACTAGAGATAACATGGCCCTAAATATTGTATTACCTCTCCAAAATATCTTCACAAACTTTGACTCTCCTTTGTGTTTGTTTATCAGAGCTCCTCTGAGACCATCTCATTACACACCTTTCTTTTTATTTATTTATTTATTTATCTATCTATCTATTTATTTATTTATTATTGTTTTTGACAGAGAGAGAAAGAGAGAGAGAGATACAGAGACAGAGAGAGAACTGAACTGGGGGCACTCCCCAGTTCAGCACATGGGTCCGCACGGGCCGGGGCCAGGATTTAATCCTGGGTTCCCGGTGCTGCAAAATGAGTGCTTAACCCACTGAGCTATCCCGGCTTCCCTACACACCTTTCTTATTGCCAAGATTTTCAGTGAAGATTTTCCTAACTTTTTCTATCAATGTTTACTTGGTCTGCTATGCTTCTCAGTGTTAGCTGATGATTTTGATACCCAATTCAACAAATTTTGCAATGTTTTTATCAGTTCTGCTTGCTACTGGCTGCCTTGACCTCTCTTCATCAGTGATGCTTTCTTTCCCCTCAGAAGAACACTTAATTCATTCATACACCATTATTTTGTTCATGACATTATCTCAGTAAAGTTGGACTAACGTGTCTCTGATTTTACTTCCACTGTTACCAAGTTTAATAAGAAATATAATATTTGTTGCTAAATTTCAAGTTCTGACATTCTTGCAACTGCACACAAAACATGCAACAACAATAATGAATGTCACTCAGCAAGATACCACCACATGTTGACATGAACACAGCTGTGATATCCTGAGGTTATGAAACCTTACTGAGTTATTTGTACAGTGTTGCCAATGTAAGTGCACGGTGGTAAGTTTGTGAACTTAATTATCAGATCTCAGATGAACAAACACAAGGATCTTTTTTTTTTTCCCTAAGATTTATTTTTGGGGATGCTGGGATAACTCAGAGGGTTTAGCACTCCTTTTATAGCCCTGGGGTCCAAAAATCAAATTTTATCCCCGGCGTGTGTGCAATCGTATGTTGAACTAGGGTGTGCCCCCAATTTGGCTCCCACCTGGCATGCTTCCTATGTAGGAGGCCCTATGTCAGAGGCCCTCTGCAAGGGCATGCCTCCCATGTGGGAGGCCCTCAGCCTGGTTCCTACCCTGTGCAGTCCCTCACCCACCTGTGGAGAGAAACTATATCGAAAAGTAATGACATTCAACTATGGAGACTGCTCCGGGCCCTTTCTCTCTCTCTCTCTCTCTCTCTCTCTCTCTCTCTCTCTCTCTCTCTCTCTCTCTCTTTTCATCTGTCAGAGAGTGACAGAGAGATGGGAGAGAGCTCAGAGCAGTCTTCACAGCCTTACATCATCAGTTTTTGACATAATTTTATTTCACACAGGTGGTTGTAGGGTTGTGAAGGGTGGGAACCAGGCTATGGGGCTCCTGCATGGAAAATATGCCCCATTGCAGGAACTGAACTGGGGGCCTCCCACAAGGGAATCATGCCCCAGTTCAGCATATGTGGTCACAAAGTGAGTGCCTAACCTGTTGAGCTATCCCAGCATCCCCACAAGGTTCTTTTTAATGCAATTTTAATATACTTTATTTTTTTTAAGATTTATGTTTATTGTTTTTGACAGAGAGAGAGAGAGTGAGAGAGAGAGAGAAGGAGAGAGGGAGAGGGAGAGAGAGAGAGAGAGATACAGAGACAGACAGAGAGAAGGGGGAGGGCCCAGAATAGTCTCCATAGTTGCACATCATTGGTTTTCCCACATAGTTTCACTCCACAGGTGGGCGCGGGGCTGCACAGGGCAGGAACTGGGCTGGGGTCTCACCCCAGTGAGAACTGTACTGGGGGCACTCCCCAGTTCAGCATATAGGTCCGCATGGGCTGGGGCCGGGATTCCATCTTGGTCCCTGGGGCTGCAAAGTGAGCGCTTAACCCACTGAGCCATCCTGTAATATAGTTTATTTTTAAGGAAATAAAATTGATTATTAAATTGAAAGAAATATGGTATCTTTTTTGTTTGGAAGTTTATCAACAGTTATCACTTCATAAAATTATATCAATGACTATAAATTTATTCATTATTTCAAAAAACTGTGTCACTGTGTTGGTCTTAGACTAATAGAGTGGTTGGCATGACACACCCATGTCAGTTTGTGCATGTGCCTGTTACATTCAGGGATGACGGTCTGTGTCCAGGCACTAGCATCAGACAATTGCAGTACATCTTCCACCACATCAGGTCCCAGGGCTTACCTATGAAATGTGTGGTTTCTAATAAATTAGTATTCTTTTATTTCTTCTTCATGCTAAAGAAGGTAGGCAGTTTAATCCCTTTTCTTAATCTCTTCATCCAAACCACTTTTAATCATTTTACAATTTTTAGAAAGCCAATGAAGTATATACTCCTGATGAAATGTAACCGTTTCAGTGGAGAATATAGGAGCACCTCCATAACTAAAAATATTGATTTTGCTGCAGTAAATATTTAGAGTAAGTAGGATATACAGTGTTCCCTCACCACTTCGCGCTTCATGTTTTGCGGCTTCAGTGCTTTGCGGGTTTCCCCAAAATATTCATCAAAAAGTAAAAATGAAAAATTACAACCATGTCGGCAGCCACATTGCGGAAAGGAGCGTTGTTTCATGTTGATGAGCGAGAGAGAAGGATCCCTGCATGTCAAACAAAGAGATGAGTTGACTCAGAGTACATACCATGGGCTCTCATAAAGGCGCGTGATTGGTTTCCGGTGCGACATCGACCAATGAGAAAATTCCTAGGGGCAAATCCTACTTCGCGGTTTTTCAGCTTTCGCGGAAGGTTCTGGTCCCCATTAACCCCGAAAAACGAGGGATCACTGTATAGAATAAATTACTCTTACCAGTTCAGGTCAGGGGTATAGCCAAGTGAAATTTGGAGTTAAACTTTGATAAAATTTTGAGATTTCAAAGTTTATTGGGTTCTAGAATCATGGAAAAGAACTAGAATGAATGTATTATCTCTATGCACATGGACTATAGTGTCTCTGCATTTCATTTCAGTATAGTAGAAGCGTATTAAAATATTTGATATGAAAGGAGACTTGTGACATGTTATAGTGAGAAACCATTGATATAGTTTAAGAAACTCAGACTTTTATTCCCTGTCATTCTCTTGAGGCCCAGGCTTGTTCCTACTCAGCCCTCACTAGACAATGCTTTCTGGAGTACAGACCAAAGATGTGACTTGAGTCTTATCTAAAGTGCTGTCCTCTAACTTCAAGGTAAAGAGGTAGTGCCAGGATGTCCTTCCCTCCCTACTCAAACTTGAATTCAATTAAAATGGAGTGTACTATTCTTCTGAAAATAAAGAAAAAGAAAAAAACTCAGATTTTTAAGTAAGCATATGTAGTGAAGTAATTGACTGAGTTATGACCTAGATTTGAAGTCTGAAATAGTTCCCTGAGGCTTCAATCCATTCATAAAAATATGGACTGTATAAGACAGGTTATTTATCTCAATGTGCCTTACAATAAAAAATATACTCAAGGCCACTCAAGCTTTGTTGATATGAGAATGTTATTTAGACCTCTACAAAAATGAAATATAAATAAATATCACCAAAGGGAAATTGAGTCCAGGCTCAAGCTGCCTGCAGCATTTAGGCAATAGACTGACACAGGAGTTGAGTTATAGATTAAGCATTTATTACCAGGGCACCAGTGACCTGAGAAGATGAAGGCTGGGTGGAAGAAAGGAAAGGAGCCTTTACTCTAGAGATTCATACAACATACAAAGAGAAATACCCATGTTGTCACCCCAGACCTGTCATCCTAGACTGCACCTGGAGCCCTTGTCCTTTTTAACAATACCGCCCCTTGGAGAAGACAGGTGACTGCAGAAGGATCCTCCATGCAGGTCCTTGAGACAGCAGAAAGCGAAGTCCAAAAAGGCCTAAGCAGAAAGGTGAGAGCCATCTCTGCCCTCCCTCCATTCACAATCCTCTGAGAAGCACAGACAGCTGGTGCTGTATCTTTTAGATGGACCTCTGACATCCACAGAAGTAGAGGGAGTGGTCTCTTGTCTGCCAGCACAGCCGTTCCAGTACAGAGCACGTATTCCCTCCTCATTGCTGCCCTCCATCTGCCTATCTTCTTTGGCGATGTTCCCAGGGCCAGGCACCAAGGCACTGCTGTGCTTAGTGAGCCTAGCTGGCAGCTTCCTGCTGATCAAGATCTCTACATTAACCTCCATAGTCAAAAATGCTCTGATCAAAACAGCTTTGAGCCCTATGTGCTCCAATCAAGAGCTCTCTGCAAAACCTCTGTAGCCTAAAAAGCGCTCTGATCAAGAGCTCTCTCAAAAAAACTTTTGTGGCCTCTCTCCACTGGCCTTCCATAAAAACAACATTCCTGGGCTAAGTGTTCCTCCTGATCAAGAGCCTCTTGCGAAAAATTCCTGGGCCAAAAAAAGCCTGCCCTTGTTCCCTACTTATGTATTTATATCCCTTATTGACAGGAGAGTCTCTTAATCACAGCCCATTATCGCTAATTACCCACATTGGCCAGCCTGTAGCACTTCCACTCTTGTCAATTGAAGCGCTAACTATATACACTTCAGTCAGCTGCCCCTAGATTCTGATGGAATAGGTGGAGAAAAGAGATCCATGGAGTGCCTTGCCAGCTTCATTATGGCTGTCCTGGGTAGCCTCCTCCTTTAGGGGTCCCTTCCTTTTTCACCCTGTTAAGAAACAGTCAAGGGGAAGCCAGGATGGCTCAGTGGGTTAGGCGCTCACTTTGCAGCGCCGGGGACCGAGGATCGAATCCCGGCCCCTGCCCGTGCGGAACCATATGCTGAATTGGGAGCTCCCTTAGTTCAGTTCTCTCTCTGTGTCTCTGTATCTCTCTCTCTCTCTCTCTCCTCTGTCTAAATAAATAAATAAATAAATAAATAAATAAATAAATAAATAAATAAATAAAAGAGTCAAAAAAGCCAGATGAACTCTCTAGATTCTTAAAAAGAGGTTTTATTCTTTCCTGTTTCTCATAGAAGCCCAGCTGTATCAGCTTCTAAAATTGGAACTTATTTTAGCTCACCAGGTACCAAGGCATAAAAATCAGAAGTGTAGAAAGTGGGAATAAGATATTTAAAAAATAAGAATAGGGATAGAAGTAAATGAAAAGTTAGACTGGAAAAAAAATAGCCATATGGAAACACTTTGATGGACTGAAGTACACATAGAGATTTATTAAATAGTGAACTTGGGAATGCCAGGATGGCTCAGCAGGTTGAGTGCTCACTTTGCATCCCTGGGGTCTAAGGATTGGGTCCTGGCCCTGGCCCATGTGGACCCATATGCTGAACTGAGGTGTCCCCTCAGTTCGGTTCTCATTTGTGTGAGCATCCATGTGAAAGGCCCCTGGTTCAGCTCCCGCCCCAGTGTGCTTCTCATGTGAGTGGACCCTGGCTTAGTTCCTGACCTGCACAGCCCTGTGCCCACCTGTAGAATAAAACTGTATCGAGAACTGATGATGTATAACTATGGAGACAGCTCTGGGCCCTTCTCTCACACCCCTTTCTCTGTAAAAAACTGTATAAATCAATATTAAAAAAATAGTGAGTTTATCGGCTAAGGAATGATCATCAATCTAATTGTTTTGGTTGGGTTGACTGCTCATGCTTCATCCATTCAAATTATTTGGCTTATATTTTCACATTTAATAACATAGGACCCAAAGCCAGTTCATAGGGAAGTTTGGAGTAAATCCCGACCTACTAATTCTGAACCATAGTTTTCTTTTTTATTTATTTATTTTTTTAATTTATTGCATTTTTTAAATTTATTTTTATTTATTTTTATTTTTGACAGAGAGAGAGCAATACAGAAACAGGGACAGAGAGAGAACTGAACTGGGGGAGCTCCCAGTTCAGCATATGGTTCCGCACGGGCCAGGGCCGGGATTCGATCCCCGGTCCCCAGCGCTGCAAAGTGAGCGCTTAACCCACTGAGCCATCCCGGCTTCCCCCATAGTTTTCTTTTTACACAGAAAACTTGAGCTTAATTAGAAACACTGAGAATGAGGATAAAGGACATAACAAATATGTTAGGAGGGAGTATAAATAGTACTTGTGGATTTGGCAAGCATGTAGAGCTATGGTGTCCAAACTTTTGGCTTCCCTGGGCCACACTGGAAGAACTGTCTTGGGCCACAAATAAAATACAAAGAAAGTCACAAAAATATCTCACGTTACAATGATTTGTGTTGGGCCTCATTCAAAGCCATTCTGGGCAGCAGGTCGGACATGCCTGGTGTAGAAAAAGACAAAGGAAGGGGGAAGCTATGGGGAACAGAAATGTTATATTTTTATTTTTAATGTTTAAAAAGACTTACCGGTATGTTAGGGGATGCCAGGATGACTCAGCAAGTTGAGCACTTGCTTTGCAACCCCAGGGTCCAAAGATTGAATACTGGCCCATGCCTGTGTGGACTTATATGCTGAACTGGGATGTGCCCCCAGTTCAGTTCTTGCTGAGGCCCATGCAAGAGGCCCTAGGCCTGGTTCCTGCCCTGCGCAGCCCTACACCCACCTGTGGAATAAAACTATATAAAGAACTAATGATGTACATTATGGAGACTGCTCTGGGCCTCCCCTCTTCTCTCTGTCTCTGTCTGTCTGTCTTCATAAAAATAAATAAATCTTAAAAAAATATTTATTTAATTGTTTGAGAGAACGTAAAAGAGAGAGAGAAGTGGGAGGGCCCAGAGCAGTCTGCATAGTTGTACATCATTAGTTGTGACATAGTTTCAGATCACACATGTAAATATGGAGCCACCCAGGGTGGGAACCAAACCAGGGGCCTTCCACAAGAGAGGCAAAAACCTTTGCTGCTGAGCTATCCTAATAGACAAGTTATGCTAGAGTCCAGGATATGGGTTTGCAAGGGCCAAAGGGCTGGGGATTCAATCCTCAAGCCTCATACTTGCAAGGCAAGTGCTCAACCTGTTGAATAATCCCAGCATCCCCAGAAAGCAGTCATTTTAAATCTGTTAAAAAAAAGAGTGTTATTGGTAGAAGTGGAGATGATTAGGAATAGGAGGATGAGGAGTAATGAAGTTCTATTTCAGATATACAGGGCTGTCTGGGATGTATCCAGGCATGTAATACAAAAAAATACAGGTATTTATGGTTGGATTAATTTTTCTGACCAATTCTCATATGCTTAGGTAACAGAACTATACCTTCTTGACAATTTCTGGTGGGCATGTCAAAACCAATGAAAGTCATGAAGTAGCTTTGAATCATCAATATATTTTTATTCAAATGCTCATTTTTTCCCTAAAGCAATCTTTGTATGTATCAGCTCCAGAGAGTTAAAGATTTTCTCTGGAATTTTGGGTTGCAGAGAAGTGAGCACCAGAGACTTTCTGCCTCCATGGTGCTTTGTAATAATAAGGAGCAACTATTGGCAAACTTTCCCCAGTGATTCAGGGGTTGTGGGTGAGAAACAAAATAAAGCTATTGAGGGGAAACCGGGATGGCTCAGTGGGTTGGGCGCTCACTTTGCAGCACCTGGGACCGAGGATCAAATCCTGGCCCTGGCCCGTGCGGAACCATATGCTGAATTGGGAGCTCCCCTAGTTCAGTTCTCTCTCTGTCTCTGTATCTCTCTCTCTCTCTCTCTCTCCTCTGTCAAAATAAATAAATAAATAAATAATATATTAAAAAAATAATTAAAAAATAAAGCTATTGAAAGTAGGTTGAGTAAACAAGTGGATTAACATGGCAAGGCATTATGCCAGGCCTCATGAGGAGCCGAGAGCTAGAAATCCCTAGAAATTGATGCAGCTACTCTCTCCACCTTGTTCTATTTTTGAAGCTTCTAGGTTTGCTATCTTCTGATTTCAAGTAAAATGATTGGACCTGCCAAGGACAGGACAATGTGACACACTCCCTACTTGGTAGAGCTGTTGGAACACTGTGAAAAGGCATGACCAAGACAAGCAATTGGAAAACATTCCTTCTAAAGGCCATTGGTGAAGCAATCTACTTAGTTCATATATGGAGGGCAGTGGGTCCAGAGCAGGTTAGTGAAAATACATCAAAATAGCAAATTTGTGAAAACATATCACTTTGTTAGGATGTTGTAGCATTTTAAGAAGAGACTGGGTATGGACTTAGTTAATTATTATTTCACTGGTAACTAAAATAAATATTAATATTTGGATGTGAAATTTGTCATTTCTCTACATTTTAAAATTTATTCAACAAACATTTTTTGAACATCTTCTGAGTGCTCTCCAGTCATTCTAGATGCTGGAATATAACATTATGTCAAAATTGTTTAAATATTTGATCTCGAGCAGCTTTGGTGGGATAAACAGGCCATTAAAGACAAATACATATAAAATATGAAGAACAATAGAGGAGGTTACAGTGACAGATTTTATCTGTGCTTTCAGGGAAGGCAGTGTGACCATATAATGTATTGTCTAATTGGAATATTTTGAGTTCAAATACAAGCATACTTAGTAATTCTGAGATAACATACATCAACTGTCCATTAAATGTGACATTAAAGCAGAGAGCAGGAGAAATTGAGGAACAGGTGATATATTTATGTAAAGAAATGTGGTCTAAGAAAAAAAATGCTTGAGACATTCTGTACAGTCAGAGCACTGAACATTTATAATTTCACAATTTATAAAGAACAAGGAGAGCATCCCACTATGGCATTGCCTTTTCTAGGAAAGACACCTCAAGGACTAGCCATGTGAGGACTGACTGTCCTTCTCTGTCAGACCCTTAGCACTGACGTGTGGCATTGCCAGTGTAGGTGTAGAAACACTGTGAGTCAGCTGGCAGCCTCTTTTACACACTGGTCACAGAAAGATGGTGTTATGGTGAGGAATTTGCTTTGTAAAAGCCTGGACTCAATTTGTGGCTGCAATTTGAGAATCTCCTTCTGTCTGGAAACGTGGTTTAACCAAAGCCTGATGCATGCTGCCTCTCTTTAATGGATGTGACCTTTATTTCACAAATGAAGTTCTGCTTCTAGGTGTCCTCTAAGAGCTGGGGCTGCTCACATTTCAGTTCATTGATCACCCTGCATCTGC
Source organism: Craseonycteris thonglongyai (assembly GCA_004027555.1). Taxonomy (NCBI): domain Eukaryota; kingdom Metazoa; phylum Chordata; class Mammalia; order Chiroptera; family Craseonycteridae; genus Craseonycteris; species Craseonycteris thonglongyai. The sequence goes on along the minus strand of PVKE010019308.1, from coordinate 1,608 downwards.
TTTCCTGTTGCCACCAATTCTTCATGCATCTTGCTCAGCTAAGTAGAATCTTGTTCTGTCACAAAACTGCACTCTGGGATTATTAATAAGTGAGGAAGGAGAGCCCAGCAGCGCAGGAAGGCTGAACTGCTTATGATGGGCTATCTTCTCTTCTTCCTTCTTATAAAGTATCAAGGTCAAAATGATATTGTGCTGGATAACAACAGCAAGAACACATTAAGTTTGTAGCTACTATTCATTGGGTTATACTTCTGCCAGGTATTTTAAAAACTCAGATTGTCATTTGCCCATGAGATAGGTATAATAGGTTGGTGCAAACACAATTGTGGTTTTGCATTGCTGAAATTTGCCATTTGATACTAGAATACATTTTTAAATAAATGTGTTTTTATGCATCGTTTTAATGCACCTTTATCCTTTTATTTATTTTTTGCTAATGACTTATTATTTGCTGTTTATTTTACATTTATTTTAGACTATGGAAATTATGTTAGACAAAAAACAATTTGAGCAATTTTCTTATTCGAATTCAACATTTGTCGTAAAGCAGCAGAGACAAATCAAAATATTAACAACACATTTGGTCCAGGAACTGGTAATGGGCGTACAGTGCAGTGTTGAATCAAAAAGTTTTGCAAAGGAGATTAGAGTCTTGATGAGGAATGTAGTGGCTGGCCATCAAAAGTTGACAATGACTACTGAGAGCAATCGTTGAAGCTGATCCTCTTCCAACTCCATGAGAAGTTGCCCAAGAACTCCATGTCAACCATTTGATATTCATTTGACATTTGAAACAAATTGAAATGTGAAAAAGCTCAAAGTGGGTGCCTTTTGAGCTGACCAACAATAAAAAAAATTGTAATTTTGAAGTGTTGTCTTCTCTTATTCTATGCAACAACAATGAACCATTTCTCAATTGGGTTGTGATATGTGATGTAAAGTAGATTTTATACAACAATTAGTGATGTCCAGCTCAGTAGTTGAACCAAGAAAAAGCACCAAAGCACGTCCCAAAGCCAAACTTGCACAAAGAAAGGTCATGGTCATTGTTTGGAGGTCTGCCACTGGTCTGGTCCACTACAGCTTTCTGAATCTCAGCAAAACCATTATGTCTGAGAAGTATGCTCAGCAAATTGATGAGATGCACCAAAAAGTGCAACCCCTGCAGCTGCTGTTGGTCAACAGAAAGGGCCCAATTCTTCTCCATGACCATTCCTGACTGCACATGGCACAACCAACACTTCAAAAGTTGAAAAAATTAGGCTACGAGGTTTTGCCTCACCCTCCATATTCACATGACCTATTGCTAACCAACTACCACTTCAAGCACCTCGACAACTTTTTTTCAGTGAAAACGCTTCCACAAGCAGCAGGATGCATGAAATGCTTTCCACGAGTGTGTTGAATCCCAAAGCATAAATTTTTTTAAATATATTTTTTATTTATTTTTTATTTTTGACACAGAGAGAGAGAGAGATACAGAGACACAGAGAGAACTGAACTGGGGGAGCCCCCAGCTCAGCATATGGTTCCGCACGGGACGGGGCCGGGATTCGATCCCTGGTCCCCGGCGCTGCAAAGTGAGCGCTTAACCCACTGAGCCATCCC
>PVKE010019307.1:0-28592 GCA_004027555.1 Craseonycteris thonglongyai | reverse complement strand
TTCACCCCATTAAATTTAAAAAAAAAAAAAAAAAAAAATACACTTTACAAAAGGATTCAAAAAAAAAAAAGATTTATGAGGATGAATGGGGACTTCATGCCTACAGAGACAGGGTCCTTCTCTGCCCATAAGACAGAACTAACCACCACCACTCACCTGATTAAAACCCCCACTTGCAAGCATGACAATCCAAAGGCAGTAAACAACCTCTAAAATGTGGTGTACATCACCATGTTACTGCCTTGACGTTTTCCTTCAGATTTATTTCTGAAAAATCGCATTATAATGTTATGGACTTAAGATTCGAAGAAAAATCTGAAAGCTTCTTTGAAATACCCTTTTTGACATTTACATTGGGAGACAAAGCTTTTCTCTTTTAAAGACATGTGTATGATCTGTTTATTCCCAGCTCCTTAAATCCCTTTGGATTTGTATTCCATATAAGGGTGGAGTAGGGCTGGGGATTTAGCACTGATGGAAACAATATGGGGCGATCCTGTGCATAAGGGGAGGAGAAAAGATTTATCTGGATGCTAGAGGCCCGCAGCAAACCGGAAGTCCCATTTACCCACTGGCTGTCAGACATCTTTTCTCCTCTCAGTTTGACTATAAGATGTTGACAAAGTGTTGCTTTAGTACTGTCCTGCTCACATCTGACTGCACGCCTTGGCTCTTAGAGGTGCCTCCTTCCTCTCAGGAACTGTTCCCAGGGAGTAGGGCACTTGACTTTCTCTTCTTGTCCCAACCCTTGGGCTGCCTCAGGCCCTGTCAGCAGCCTGCCTAAGGGAACTCTTACCTCTGGTTACTGGTTAGTCTCACTATTTCCTTTTGTTTTTGTAAATTCTTTAAAAAAAATTTTTTTAAGGTTTATTTTATTCTTTTTGACAGAGAGAGACAGAGACAGAGACAGAGGGAGACAGAGAGAAGGGGGCGGGCCCAGAACAGTCTCCATAGTTGTACAATCATCAGTTTTCACCATGGTTTTGTTCCACACAGGTTGGGGGGGGAGGGGCCAGCACGCAGGGCGGGAACTGGGCTAGGGGCCTCCCTCCTGGGAGGCACACCCGCTCAAGCCAGGGGTTGAACCGGGGATGGTGGGGAGAGGGTGAGAACCAAATGGGGGGCTTCCCACCTCAGTTTAGCATACGGGTCTGCATGGACCAGGGCCGGGATTCGATCCTCAGTCCCTGGGGTTACAAAGTGAGCACTTAACCTGCTGAGCTATCCCAGCTTCCCCATAAATTCTTAAACTTCTTTTTTATGGGTTGCTCTTCAGTCCTTTGCAGGTGTCTCTCTCTTTTACTCAGAACTCCATCTTGAAGAGTCAGGGAGAAGGGAGGCCAGGCCACAGAGAGGTTACATGTAAAATGCTTGTGCTGTAGCGGGCAATAGCAAAGCCAAGTGCGGGACTGAGGGCTAGCCCGACTCAATCCTTATTCCAACCATTTACTTGTTTTTATTTCCTCTAAAATCACTTTGAAGTACATCTTCCATCTCTTATGAATCCTTTACTTCCAAAGCTATGTGAAACCCGAGGCCCATGTATTCATCCAATCTGGTTCATATGGCTTTTGACTTCTGATGCATGTTCATTCCAGATATCAAATAATTCCTCCTTTTCTTTCTTCTTTTTCCCAATCCAATCCAATTTTTCCTCCAAGTCAAGTGCCGGTGTAACTTCCACCTCCCACGTGAAGCCTTCTGTAGGCACCGTGACCTACATGGCTCTTTTTCTTCTTAAAGGCAGGGACTTCTTTAGAATTTCACTGCTTTTGTCTGGTTCCATGGGGATAATGTAATTTCTCTTAAATATTCTCTTGAGGAGAGGGACCATATCTTCCTGTCCTTCTGACTTTCCTGTAATTAGAACAGTGCTAGGCAAATCAGGTGCTCAATGAATAAGTTTGCATTCTTAGTCCAGAGGTCATTTTTACATTGAAAGCTGTTTGGATATAAAAGGGCCAGTTGAAAAATGTGATTAAAATCTCCAACAGTCATTGGCCTCTTGAGCTAGAGTTATCTGTTTCATCCTGACATCTTAAAGGCTCTATTTGCACATCTGTTCCCCATTGAAGATACTAAATCACGGATCTTTGGATTTTACAATTCTGTTTCAAACTTTATTAATTGGAACTTTTAAAAGCAGAATTCAAGATGAATTTGGTCCAGATTTTTTGAAATACAGATTCTAAGGTCCCCTCCCTGACCGTCTGAGGCTTGAGATGACCTCTCCAGGCAATCTTAATGCACATTAAAATTAAAGAAACCCCGTTTTATGGGATTGTCAATGCTGTCTGGAAAAAATCCAGCCATTGTCAATATAAGGAGAACGGTTACGTAGCTGGATACTTTCTGGACAGCCCTTGCATCTATGATATAATATCAAAGCATAGTCCCAGACAATATTAAATGGAGGTTTCAGAAAGATGAGCTATCTAGGTGACCCGGATGTTTTATATTGAATTGTGTAATGCATCTTATTTACTAGCCCAGCGGCCCAGCTTATTTATATGGTTTCATGATTCTTCAGCTCCTAGCACCTTTTGGGTGCATCACACTGAATACCCATTTGAATTTTAAACCAGCACCATCATCCCCAGAATAAGTGTTCAGAGTCACACGGCAGGTTTTGGAAGTGCTAATGGGATTTCAGTTTGGCTGAGAAGTTTCTTGGGGTTTCCAGGGTGCTTTTCTTTAGTTTGTTTTTGTTCCAGCTTATGTTAACTTTCCCTCAATTTTTATGATGGAGGGATGACTAAGAACTGCCTTTTCCTATAGCTGTTGGAAATATCTAATTAGGGTTGGTATAGATTGGTAGTGTATTAGCCCCCTTGGGTTTAACAGCTGTAAAGGTCAGTGTAGACTAGCTAATAACACAGGGTCAGAGTGTGAATGGCAGCTGGTCAAGAAAAATAAATTGACAAGATGGGGAACAAGGCAGGGTTATTCTTACAAGAAGTGTCACCCAGATAATAATGGAACTTAAGCAATGAAAAATCACTCAAATCATGACCTAGCCCAAAAGGAAAACAACCCTTACACTTCCAGAATTTATTGTAGCACTGTAATTGTTTAGCCATTAAAATGTCATCTACAAAATGAAACAATAGTCAGCATGCTGACTTCAAAATGAAATAGTCTTTTAATTCTCCTCAAAATATTCCAAGCATTGTTGAATGACCCGTTTAGAGCTCTGGAGAAATAAGTATGACTGAAGGCCTCTTTGAAGTGAAGATCTATCTCTCTGAGTCTGTCTCTGTCTCTAAGCTCAAAGTTTTCTTAGGAATCACTTGAGGAACCATGCTACTGAAGACTTGTATTTCTAGTTCTGTACCTAGTGCCTCTTATTACTACGTCTCTACTGTGGCTCTCTATGGAAAAGTGACCTTCTTCCAGGAGGATGGCCTCCATGAGCCTTTGCAATTTCATCTCCCGTTTTATTACTTCACTGATTTTTGAGATAGAATACTGCAGATGTTCAGATCAAAATACCATATGGCCAGCAGCCTCCACCATGCATTGTCTCAACTTTCATTAAAATACCTATGACAGCACAGAAAATGAAGACATGGAAAATGTGGAAATTTACAGTGATGACTAAAAGGCACACTGATGGACAACAAATGCCACGATCTTAGAGGAATCCCTCCTCTTTCTATAAAAGGCAAATGGAATAGATAAGGAATGTCTTATGGCACACCCAAGTTTTAGCTCATGCAAGATGGACAACAGAAAAATATAAGGAGATAACACATTCTCTACTCTCTACTGCCTTAGACAGAGACCCAGGGTTTGTACCCACCAGAAAATAGTGTAACCACCATACTTTGCAGGTGTTATTGATTCATTAAATGGCCAAAGTACTCTTATCACTTCCCCAGCCCACTACTTCATTTTTTTTTTGCACACATAAAAGAGAATAATCCCAGACAACAAAGAGAAGAGATTAGGAATGTTGTAGATTAGAGAATGTCTATACTTTGGTAAATGCATTGTCTTATTTTAGTTTGCTTCCTCCAGAAGCAGATATTGAGACAATACAGCAAATTATTTACTTTGGAAATAGTCATAGGACAGTGTAGTAGAGGAAGAAATGACACAGGGAAGAGAGGGCAGTAAATAAAGGTTCTTATCCAGCTAGTTAGCACTGTAAATTACTGGAATTTAATCCCTCTGGGGGAACTGAGTGCCTGTCTGAAACAAAGGCCTCAGAACCATCCACCTAGGAGTTGAAGGAGCTGGGGTATTTACACACCACTTCCCATCAGTGACTAGTTAAAAGCTGCTCCTGGGGACAGGGTGCAATTTTTCTGGCACATCTGACCTGCTGTGCACAGGAGTAGAGTAGGCCCGAGAAAAGCCAAGGCAAATAAATCTAGGTGCTGATAACTAGAAGGTGGTTGTGTTCTGGAGCATTAAGGATGAGGAGGTCTAAACAGCATCTGACAGCATCTACTCGAGTCCAGAATTTGTACCATTCACATTCCCTGTGCCCTGTGGTAGGCTACTCCACCCTGTCACTGATTCTTCAAGTTCACAAAGAAGATGACCCTGTAACAGGAAGATGGGTGGGCCAAGTTCTCACTGTTTGCTGCTACAATTTGTCCCAAGATGTTTATCATTATCTCCCTTCTCTCCCACCCTTGGTAGAGTCCCCTTCTCCTTAGCCAACACTTTTGCATGTTTAGGTTGCTTGCCTGGTGGGAGCAATCCAGATCTTTATCTCTGAAAGGTCTAAGTCCCAGGTTATGATAGATTTCTTCTCTTCAACCTTTATGACTGAGTGGCTCTGCTCATACCCAGCCCATAAAGGCAGCGCTGGTGGCATGGTCACTTGATGTACCATGTCAGGTGCTCTGTCACTCCATGGGCCCAGAGGCTGCTTTCTGAGCAGTGAAGAGCTCTCTGCTGCACATGGCATAGGTTTGCTCAATGCCTCTAGGGGTCTGCATTGTGATTCTCCTATGGAGGCTGGTCAAAGATTCTACAGAGTCTGGACTCATGGAATTATCGAGTCATAGAGCTGAAACACTAGGGCCACTTGGTCCATAGCTAGATCTGCTTTGCTGCTTTGGGAAGGACTGGTAGCATCACCCCTGTGTACACTTGCTATGGCATTGCAGAGTTCTGCACAAGGTGACCCTCCTTCGACTGATTTGTTCTAGATGTGAGTGTTAGTTCAGGTCTGGAAATCAGGTGAATGATTATGACCTTACTCTAGAGTAGGTGATGTCAGCTTTCTGTCCATCCATTTTTAATCCCTTGTGATCAAGCAATACACTGTTGGTTGACCATTTATCTTGTCCTCAGGAATATCATGGCAGCCCAAGCTGCCATTGTGATATTGCTATTCTTTTTTGAAAATATTTTATTATTGTTTTTGACAGAGGCAGAGAGAGACAGAGACAGAGAGAGAGAGAGAGAAGGGGGAGGACCCAGAGCAGTCTCCATAGTTGCATGTCATCAGTTTTTGACATGGTTCCATTCCACACAGGTGGGTAGAGGCCTTGAAGGATGGGAACTGGACTGGGGGCCTCCTGCATGGGAGGCACACCCTCTCAAGCCAGGGCCTGAACTGGGGGGTGAGAACTGAACTGGGGGCCTCCTGCATGGTAAGCACACCCCAGTTCAGCATATGGGTCCACACAGGCTGGGGCTGGGATTCGATCCTCAATCCCTGGGGCTGCAAAGCGAGTGCTTAACCCGCTGAGCCATCCCAGCTTCCCATATTGCTGTTCTTAATGATCATGATGGCCTACACTTGTCTGTAATGGTTACATGCTACTCCCTGGCCTCTGCTTTTGTGGAATCTCACCATCCGCACTGACGCCAGGGAGCCCAATGGAGGTCATCTTTAGGCTAGCATTGGCAGTGTGAGACACTAGAGATACTGCTAATGCCCATGGAGGCTTTTCAACCTGCATCCTATGCCAGTCCTTGACAGGAGAGAGTTTATTAATTGTTACACTGTAGCAGAACTGTAGATCATCACCACCTTGCTCATCAGAATGCTTGGATTCAAATGTAGGTTCTGCCAGTTACATGCAGTATGACCTTGGGCAACTTGCTCAGTATCTCTGTGTTTTGGTTTCTTTCCCTTTAAAATGGGAATAATAACAGTAATTATCTCACAGGAATGTTGTTTGCATTCAATGAGGAAACACCTAAATTGCTTACAATGGTGCCTTGCATGTCATAAGCCTTTCAAGAATATTAACTATTATCATTCTTAAATTACCTTTCTTAAAATAAAAAACTTATTTTTAAAATTTTATTTAGCAAAATATAATGCTAACCATTATTGTTTAACATTATTCTAGAAGTGATAAAAAGCAACTAGATAAAATATAAATGAAGTAGAATATTGGAAGAGAAAAATGATCATTATTTATGGGATTATCAAATTGACCACCTGGAAAAATCCAAAATACTAATGAAAAACTGTGCAGAATCAATAAAGAAATACAGTAATATGGCCCAAATCAAGTTTTCTTAACATTCACAATAGCCATCCAAAATGTAAAATAATTTTGGGGGAGAAACCCTTGTAAGAATGAAAGCACTTACATAAAGAAAACAACAGAACTTTGAAAGCAGCTAGACAAATGGGGAATGGCAGGTCTCACTATGGAGATATCAGCTCTCCCAAAATTAATTTATAAATTAATCACAGAATTTCAATAAAAATCTAATCACTATTTTTAGATTAAAAAGATTGTCTAGTATATCTGTTAGAATAAACAATGAGAAAAGTAAAAACAAATGTTAAAATAAGAATAATAGAGTACCCATTACTACTAGATGTCAAAAGTTGTTTATAAAGTCGTATAGTATACATATTTTTACTGATGGATAAGTAAACAAAAACAAAACAAAAAAAAGAATAGAAAATCTTCAAGTATATAAATAGACTTCACCTATATATTTGAAAGCTGGTATGCATCAAAGTTTCCATTTCAAATTAGAGAGGAAAAGGTAGATTATCTCATAGATGACTTTTCAGTAATGGGCTAATCACCTGGGAAACAATCTAAGTTAGTTATCCTAACTCATGACTTAATCAAAAATAAATTCTTAACTGATAAAAAATTAAGATTAGAAATATAACCATAAGAAAAAATAAAATTAGATAAATATCATTTAATTTTATGGTGGAGAAGGGGAAGGACTATGTAAAGTAGAAAAAAAAAAGAACAAGAATATTAGTTATTTATTTAAGATTTATTTTATTGTTTGAGAGGAGAGAGAGAGAGAGAGAGGGGCAGAGGGCCCATGGAAGTCTCCATAGTTGTACATTATTAGTTGTGACAGTTTCATTCCACACAGGTGGGTGTAGGGCTGTGTGGGGTGGAAACCAAACTCAGAGCCTCCTGCATGGGAGCAAGAACCTTTACCGCCGTCCCGAACAGTTACCAGTTGCACTGTAGTTCAGCTATGGGTTTGTATGGGCTGGGGCCAGAATTCAATCCCTGGACCTTGTAGCTGCAAGGTAAGTGCTCAACCTGCTGAGCTATCCCAGCATCCCCAAGCAAAATAGATTTAAATACATAAAAATTAGAAACTTTTAGTGTCATAAAACATTAAGAATAAACAGAAATTGGGAAACATATTTATAGAATGAATGATAGACAAAACACTAATATTTTTTTAAAAACAGGCTCTTTACAAATTTATGGGAAAGGTATAAAGAACTCAGTATAAAAATGGCAAATAGCACAAATGAACAAGTCATAAAAGAAAAAATATTAATAGTATATATAAGAAAAATATGTTGAAGAACACCCCCCCCCCAAAAAAAGGAAGTGAAAGCAATGAGATACTATTTTCATTTTTTTTTGTTTTTGGTATTAAGTTAATAATTATCATTTAAAAATTATAATATCTTGTGATGGTGAAGGAATTGGCAAAACAGGTACTTCTATATTTGGTTGGGTTAGGATTAATGGCTATCTCATTGTTGGAGGTCATTTTGATATTATGACTAAAAAGTTTTAAAAGTATGCCACATGGAATCTATCCTGAAAAATCAGCAGTTATGGCCAAATGCATGCACAAAAGATGTTTCTCAAAATTTTTATAATAGTGAAACAATCTAATACAAGCAATTATAGTGATTTGTTTAAAAATTGTAGTATATCCATGTAATAGAATACTATACTGCCATCAAAAATAAAATTTACCATCTCAGAAAAATGTTTATGATAATTTGCTAAGTGACAGAAGTCACTAAAATAAAACAAATAGTATGTTATCAGTTTTGTAAAAAATATGCACATGTATCTATGCACATGCAAAAGAAAAAGACTTGGACATACAATGTTAACACTAATTATTGCTATGTGTGGGGTTATAGGTAATTTTTTCTTTTATGCCTTTTATGTTTTCCAAATTTTCTACATTGAACATATATGAGTTTTGTCATTGGAAAAGGAAAAATATATGGTAAGTAAGGGAAAAAATGAAGGAAATCTAAGGGCTCCATGATTTGGCTGACCTCTACTCTCAGGCTCTGGGTCTCAAGTTCACATAGAAGCTCTAGAAAATCAGAGATTATAGCAAGTATGCAGTATAGCCCAGAAGTATTAAAAGCCTTATGAGATTTTAGGCCACTCTTTAAAAAAGTTGTTTCTCAAGATGACGCTTTCTTACCATTAAGAAATTCACTTTGGTTTCAAAAGTTGATGTTAATACAGATTTTTATTCTGTAGCTAGAAGGAAAAAATTGAGGCCGACTGCCATTCTTCTCCTTCCACCCCTAAAATTAAAGATAAATACCAAGAAATAGAATTAAGGACCTCCCATTCCTGATCCCATTTACAACCCATCTCCATTTTCTTCATTTTTGGTGATAATCCAAGGCTATCCTATCAAATTCTTATTTTCTAACCAAATAAAGGCACACTTCTTACTAGAGCTGGCTTTGGAAGTGGAAGTTGTTTTATCAATAGTCTGAATATTAGGAAAACAATTTAAATTGTCTGCAGTATTTCATCAGAACTGTTTAATATCAGTGGCTGGAGGGCCTCATAATGCATGGTGTATCAATAATTCATAATACCAGCTAAACTGGAGAGAGAATACACTGCAATCTCAGAATTCTTATTAAGGAGAAAGAAGAACCTTAAAACACCCTTAAAAGAAGCATAGCAGTTAGCTTTTATGTTTACAAGGGATAAAAAAGACTAAATCAGTGACTATAGAAGCTAAATTTTTCTCCTACAATACAAAGGAGAACAACGCATGGCTACTACTACTTTATTTTACTCCATGGAGTAAACTGGGATGACTAATATTGCTTTAATCCACGCATCCAGTGAGACCCAGAATATTGATAGTAAAAACACTTAAACATACACTGTTATGGCCCGGGGCTGTGAAGAGCTGTTTTGAATTAGAAAGAGCTAGAAATACCGGTATCCACTTCAGCCCAGCACTATAAATAGTCCTGAGTGAGTCTGGCTTATAGCTCAGGTTGGCCCAAGGCCTAAACTCTTCCCTGGGGACTTCGACCCAGTAGGAAGGAGGCAGAAATGGAATCTGGACATTTGTCTGGCTGCTTCCCTGGTCATTATAGCTGTCTCAGGGATAGCCCATGGGCTATCAGTAAATATTTCATCTCCCCATCTCTCTCCCTCCTGTCTTCTTCCCTCCCTCCATCCCTACCTTTTTCTTTCCCTCCCTCTTTACATTTCCAAAACAAAACAAAACACATAAAAATCCTCAAACACAGAAATAATGAAAACAAACCATTTCTGGTCACTTTCTGGTGTTAGTTACTAAGCACTGGAGATCCACAACCTACTTATGGGTAATTTTAAATTCCTGTTTCAGGAATCTGTCTGTGTGGGTAAAAGAATGCTACGAGGAAACTATAACAGCCACCCCACATTTCTCACAGTTTTCCTGTTTGCTATCACTATTGAACTCTCACCATGCTTCGTGGAAAATATTATGATGCCCTTATTATGGGTGAGGGGAACATAGTTCCAAGAAGTGCAATGTGCAGTGATCTGACACTATCAAGCACTCTGTCAATTACAGGCAGCTTCAGACCTTCAATTAAAATTACCCGTATCCTGCACTCTACGAAATATACTTTCCGAAGAGCTAACTGACAAATTGTGCTAATTTTCTCGAGATCATTGTAGTTTTCAACATTTTTCCCTTTACTGTGACCTACCTGCTTCACATATTGGTGACTAGATGGCCCAGTGGGTTAGTGTGAGGTGTTCACGAGGTCCAGGCCATGGTTTTGACTGTAAAGCACACATCCGTTAGCCTTTGGATGTACTTTATATGCACATATATCCATCCAAAGATCAGCAGCTGGATGCCTTGGTCAGGATGGGGAGAGAGAGCAGTAGCTTCTGAGTACCAGGAACCAGGCACTGTGTTCAGCACTTAAAGCTCTTTGAATCCTTCTCAACATCCTTACAAAGTATATTATCCCCAGTTTAGGAATGAGGAAACAGACAGCCCTGGAGAGGCTACCTGTATGTCCATTTCCCAAGGCCCCACCGTTTGCAAATGGCAGAGCCTGGATTTGCAGCCAGCTTTTGTGACTCGCATTGCGGGCTTGCCCACTGCGCTGCACTGCAGGCAGCGAATAATCGAATCATTGTGAGGATGGATTCATCCCCCAACCACTGAGCCTGCTCCCAGACACTTGGGCCAGGGTGGGCTTTTGGCCTTCTCTTTCAGCCCCTTCTTTCTTCCACCTGCTCAGCTGACCTTTTCCAGTGTTTCTCTACTCCTTGAGGCAATCTTGTTGGTTCCCACGCCTCTCTTGGCCCAGGTCTCAATTCTGTTTAGGAACTGCTCTGTCTAGAACAGCATTGACCAGTGGTTCTCAAACCTGGTGGATCATCAAAGTTACTGGGGGAACTTCCAAAAAAAAAAAAAAAGCAGCTCCTTGGCTTACAGTTTGGGAAGCCTTAGTGGGTCTCCAGGTTATGCTGATATTCGCTCAGTTTGAGAACAAAGACCAGGCTACACAATGGGCATAGTCCTTTGTGAATGAAGAAGTTAAAAACCGGCTGACCACAATTTACTTAATCTGTTCCCTAAAGATAAGAATTGACCTGTAGCACTGCTCTCATGGCTATAGAGAATAGCTGTGTTCCTGCTTCCAGGCTTTTCAAAGGGTCAACTTCAGTGCCCAGGAACACCTGAAAAACACCATTTTGGGCTACCTTAGGGTGTTTGAAATGAACATGTTCTTGGTCTGTGAAACCTTCCATAATACGTCAGCACTTTGAAGGACAATTGGAATTGGTTACAGTACTTTATATATATATGCACGTGCAAGTGGTACAGAGCTGTTAGAAATTGTATACTTCTATTTAGTTAGCCCTTCAGAGGCCTCTATAGAAATAGGTAATTAAACAAATAATTCAAATGATTTTTAAAAATCAAGGTCATTAAATTCATCCTGTTTTGAAATTATGCCTCTGTCCTCAAAGGCAGATTGACAGTTGCTTCTGATAAATTCTGCTGATTCCTGGAAGACTTTTTCACAGACAAATGGTTTCTCTGAGGTTACTTTAAGTCTTCATTTCTCGAAGCTTGGATCTTATGTTACATTTTTTCACTTGGATCAGTCTGGGCTATGAGGACTAGAAACTGTTTATTGTTAAGTCAAGAGTGTCATTGGCACTTTATGAATCTCAGAAGAGGATTAAGCAGGAGGGTGGTATAAATGTCACATTAGATGTTCCGTTTTGACAGTTACATTTAACAATGCAAGTGAAACAATCTGAATATATAAAGAAACTGGAGATTATCTGCCAACGGCAGGTCTCTTCCAAATTACTGATGGAAAAGTCTCTCTCTCTCGGACATACACACCAAGTCAGCAAAGTTCAACCATATACAAAATAATAGAAAGCATCTGTTCTGCTTTCCCTCAAGACAGAATAAAGGAGAGGGGTGTTGCATTACAAGGGGAGGCATTAAAATTAAACTTTAGATAGAACTTCCTCATAGAAGGGGTTGGGAAGCTCCAAGGATACATGAGAGGGTTTGCAGCGTCCAGCAAAAAAAAAAAAAGAATATCTTGTTTTGACATTCCAAATATTTGCTCAATTGTATCAAAGGATGACATGGATTTGAAGGTGGTCAGAATATTCTACCCCCAAACATGCCCCTTGGGCATGATTATTTTGAGCTGAAGGCAAATGAGCATGAGCAGGTGTAGAAGACACCTCTGTTCTTACCTGAGTAAAGGCAGGAACTTCTGAGAACTGAGGACTGCGGTAAACCTCTTCTCCTGGGGGAGTACTGTGGCCACAAAGAATACAGACAGTTGGCACTACGACGGGTCTGCAAACAAGCCTTACTAAAATAACCTTAATCTTCCATTAGTTTCCCCCATTTATTTCCTTGTCACTTTCCTGCAATTTGCAACCTTCTAGCTCCCACCCCTTTTCCCTTTGTCTTGTCATGTCTCCGCAATTTATTGTTTTTTGTTTAAAAGGTATATAAACTGTAAGGCTTATCTGCATTTTTTAAAATCTTCACTTTTCTATGAAGTCTTTCATCAGCATTTGTAATAATAAGTCTTTTCTCCTGCTAATCTGTCTTTTGTCAGTCTAATTGACCGGGCTTCAGATACTGAACCTAAGGGGGTAGAGGAAAAAAGTTTTGTTTTCCTTCTCTATGGATTCATGTGAAAAAAACACCACAGTAGTAAGAACAAGATTCTTTTAGTCACAAGGACCCTCTAGGATAGAAGTAATGCCTATGTTGTTTTTTTATTTGTTTGTTTGTTTTAATCTTTTTTTTTTTTTATTGATTTTGACAGAGAGAGTGAGAGAGAACTGAACCGGGGGCACTCCCCAGTTCAGCATATGGGTCCGCATGGGCCTGGCCGGGACTTGATCCCTGATTCCCGGCGCTGCAAAGTGAGCGCTCAACCCACTGAGCCATTCCGGCTTCCCCTATAATGCCTATGTTTAAAATCTCACTTTTTTTATTTTTAATTTTTTAATTTTTTTAAAAGATTTATTTTTATTGTTTTTGACATAGAGATACAGAGACAGAGACAGAGAGAAGGGGGAGGGCCCAGAACAGTCTCCATAGTTGCACATCATCAGTTTTTCCACATAGTTTCATTCCACAGGTGGGAGCAGGGCTGCACAGGCCAGGAACTGGGCCGGGGCCCCACCCTGGTGAGAACTGAACTGGGGACACTCCCCAATTTAGCATATGGGTCCTCACAGGCCGGGATTTGATCCTCTGTCTCCAGGGCTGCAAAGTGAGCGCCTAACCCACTGAGCCATCCTGGCTATCCCCCCTCCCCCTTTTTTTTAAATGCAGTGACTCTAGAGAGAGAGGTCTTGTTTTGTTTTGTTTCTTTAAGATTTATTTTTATTGTTTTTGACAGAGAGAGAGGGAGATACAGATAGAAGGGGGAGGGCCCAGAACAGTCTCCACAGTTGCACATCATTGGTTTTTCCACATAGTTTCATTCCACAGGTGAGCATGGGGCTGCACAGGGCAGGAACTGGGCCAGGGTTTCGCCCCAGTGAGAACTGAACTGGGGGCACTCCCCAGTTCAGCATATGGGTCCACATGGGCCGGGGCCGGGATTCGATCCTTGGTCCCCGGGGTTGCAAAGTGAGCACTTAACCCACTGAGCCATCCTGGCTTCCCCTAAAATCTCACTTTTGCCAGTGATTTGGATGGGTTATTTAATCTCTCTCAACCTTGATTAATACTTATATGAACTTGGAATAATAATAGTACTTCCTAAAGTAATTATAATGCATGTAAACTGATTAATACAGTACGAGACACCTTTCCTTTAGTTATATAGCTATGTTTATTATCTATCTGTCTGTCTATCATTTATCTCTTTATCTATCTATCATGTAATTTTTTTTTACACGGTCTTCATATTTGTGGTTATGGATTAACTATGACTACTATTCTAAATGGCTTGCATGCATTTTTGGAGAGGGAGAATGAACCACTAACATCTTGAGGTTCGTTTGAACTGTATAACTTCAGTCCTGTGATGACTCTAATGATTTTTCAGTTTTATATAAAGGAAAAGCCAGATTGTCTCCTAGATTATCCAGAAGAGGACAGAGACAGAGGACACTCACATACAGCTACCTCATCATAGTAGATCACTTGACATTTTAAGATGAGAATGAAGTTGATAAATGAGTAGGGCTGATCACTGTCATGGTTATTAATGAGGAAACCTACCATCTTGATGGTAATGAGTTCTGATGAGAGAAAAGAAATCACCTCTGGGCAAAACCTGAAAATGTGCAGTCACTGCCTGGTTTTTGTGTCTGCATTTTCCTGGGCTGCGGTCAAAGCAGGGTCTCAAGACTTAAACCTGGATAAATGTCATGCAAAGATGAGCCCTGGAGTCATCGAATCTGCGTGTGCGGCATAGGGCAGAACATGTCAAGTGTTGTCACAGAGCTCATGGCTGCCTTTTCCTGCCAGGCCTCTACAGACAGGTCAGAATGGCAAGAATCAGCATGTGTGTTTTTTAGTAGGAAAATTCTGACAATAAAAACCCCACCTCTGTCAGTCTTTGACATGAAATTTCATGTGATTGGAAAAGGCAGGAAGATTTTCTGCCCCGGAACACCTCTGAACATGACCAACCATGTGACTCAGGAGGTGGTCCCAGCACATGTGCATGCTTCTCTGTTGCTAAAGACAAAGAGGAAACCACCAGCCTTACCCAGCACACATCACAATCAGTTGGGAAGGTACCCTAGGGGTTAAGAGCTTCAGTCTCCTGTGTCTATGCAAGTCTGCATTCAGACTAGTCCAATTATATTTCTTAGTTACCCTTCCTAATAGCCAAATAAAAATGAGGGCTCAGTCCAGACTTCCCAAGACTAAGATTCTATTTGCTACTTATCTGTATATTGTAATTTCTGAGATTTATTCTATGGGAGAAATACTGCCCAGAAAAATGCAGAGAATATGGTCTCTTAGATACAAGTCCAGGGAAATGTATTTTTTAAGAACCAGGGTTTAACATCTCACAGTCTTTGTAGGCCTGTGGCATCATTTTATTTCTTACCTCCACTCATGTGGCACAAACAGGCCTTCTCTGTTCTTTCTGCCAACCTGCCCACTCCTAGGATTTTTCTGTTTAATTTTGGGAAACTAGTCTAAGAAAAAGATGGGCCTTGAAGCAAATGATATGCTGAAATGTTCTGGGGAGAAGTTGTCTGAAGAGTGGGCCAAGAGGAGTCCAGGATCCATGGCTTGAAGGAAAGATAGAAAAATAAAGGCATGCTCTTCTGTTTCTAAAGCCACTTTGGTCCAAGAACATTATGAACTCAGTAACTAGATACACTTTTAGAAGTGAGCCCTTTTATTTTAGAAATAGATTTGCTAGCTGCTTTGGAAACAGCAGAACTGTGCACCAAGTAAATCAATGAAAAATACATTGTGTGCCAATTTGTGCCAGAGATGTACAGCTCTTTCAGCAGTTATCCAGGGTAAGAAAGTAACCAACTTTCCATATCTGGTGAAACCAGGGTTATATTTTACATACTCCTGTCCAGTTTGGGCTCTTTGAGGGAGCATTGTTGTCTTCCTGCTCCCTTCAATGATACCTGTCTTCTAAGTGCAGGGGAACCCTGTGAAAAATATGGTTGTTCATCTCCCAATTTTTGTGCTCTCAATCTCTGCTCCCAAACATCTGTCTGTCTGTACTAGTGTCTCACTAGGGTACGGGGCTGTATTATAATGTGTGTGTGGGGAAGCATACAGGCACTCCTCACTTAACAGCCGAGTTCCATGCCTATGACTAGGCAACTAGATTGTTAAGTGAATTGGTTGATAAGGGAGGAGCTTAAAAGCGGATGTCTTGTGGTGTGTAGTGGTGCCATAGGGTCTGTTTTTCAATAGCTATCATGAGCCACCATACTTATAAAGGAAATATGTAGTCTTGTGTGGTCATGAATGCTTTGTGTAGTGAATCCTAACAGATTGTGGGAATGAGACAGAGACTGAGAACAGGGGTTCCCAAGACTCACAGGGACTGAGAAAGGGGATTACCTGCATTGGAGAACTGGTCATCCAGTCATTAGACAGGTCATTAAGTGAGGAGTGGCTGTATTAGTTTCCTAGGACTGCTGTAACAAATTCCTGTAAGCTTGTAGTTTACAATGGCAGAAATTTGTTGTTTCATAGTCCTGGAGGCTACAAGTCGGAAACTAAGATGCCAACAGGGACATGTCCCCTCAGAGGCTCCAGGGGAGGATGCTTCCTCAGCTCGTCTGGTGGTTGCCAGAGTCCTTGAAATTCTTCCAGGTGCAGATGCATCACTCTAACCTGTGCCTCTGCCTTCACTTGGCATTCTTTCCTGTCTCTGTCTGAATTTCATTTTTTTTTTTTTAACTAAAGATACCAATTATTGGATTAGAACCCACCCTAATTCAGCAAGACAACATTTTAGCTTGATTACATCTACAGAAAATCTATTTGCAAATAAAATTACGTTCATGGGCTCTAGGGGTTAGGACTTAAACGTATTTTGGGAGACACAATTACCGGTAAACCCTCAATAGGAGGTATTCAACCCTAGATCCATCTATGTTTTCTCCTGGATGCCTGAGAACTACTTTCTTCAGCATCCCTGGTCATCAGAGTTCTGATTTATTTTCTGCTGATAACAGGCCTTTGTGCAATGAAATTGTTTTTACTTCTGTGGTAGCATCAGGCCTATATGTTTGCCTATGTTTGTTAGGTGGCAGATGTGAGGTTTTGCAATAACTTCTGAGTGTTTGCCTGCAGATTGTCTCCTTTAGTGTTGTTGTAGGAAGCTGAGGCCATCAGTGATAGTTTTCTCAAAAACTCCTGGAGTTCTAGACTTCTTGGAAGTGAATGATATCTTTCCTTGACCTTTGCTTCTTCTGCCCTCCCAACAAGTTTGAATGCCTCCAGTTCTATGAATTAAATCTCTTCCTTGAAATACCTTGAGAGGTTCCTTTTTTTTTTTTTTAAACCAAATCCTGATTTATAGAGTGTGTATTAAGGAGGGTGTCATGTTTTCCGAGAGAGATATCTCAGAATCTCTAAAGGTATACATGTGTAGTTTAAAAGCCCATCTGTGTGATATTCCCCTTAGATTTCTGAGTGGGGAAACACTGTGCTCCTCACTGACAGTTGAGAATCACTTGCATAATGATTTTGGACTCTCATACCATGCTTAAAAGAGATAGGATGAGATTTCTTTAGAGAAGGTCACAGTCTTTGGGGGCCAGTATATTCCATGAGGTTATATTACAGTAAAATAAATAATCTCTAACCTTGTAGCTCTTAGATTACCATGGAGACTGCACAGAAAAGAATGTGTATTTGTTTTCCTGCTCAAAAACCTTCTACTCTCCACTGAGTGATGAATTAAGTACAAACACCTCACCTGACATTCAAAACCTCTGTAGTGTAGTTCATTAGATAGAATATGAACTCCATGCAGACAAGAACTTCACTGTTCCATCCCCAACACCTATAACTGTGTTTGGCATGTAGCAAGTTTTAAATAATTATTGTTTAATAGATGAATGTACTTACTTTTCTAAATATTTTCCTCTTTGTTTACCTACATCCCTATAGACTGCAAGTCGAATTGTAATCATCCATTCCAACTATCTATCCTTTCTTTTTGCTGTACATTTGCCCATATTGTTGCCTCTCTTTGTAATGACTTTTGTTTGTTGAAATCCTACCATCTTCTAAGTCTGGTCTCAAAAACTGTCCCCTCCATGAAGACTTTATTGACCTGTACCCTTGATTACAGAAGATGTTTTGCAGTTTTTTAAAAAGTGAGACATAAATGGCATATAACATTGTATTCGTTTTAACTGTACTCTCGTGCATTTAAAAAATTAATCACTTCACTTTTTAGAACAGTTTTAGGTTTACAGATTAAGCAGATAGTACACAGTTCTCATATACTCCCCCACCCACAGTTTTCCTTATTATTCTTAGTTATGTGATAAAATATACATAACAAAATTTACCACTAAGTATTGATTTCTGTGGCATTTTAATGAAGTATGCTCACATTGTTGTGCAACCACCACCAGTATCCATCACCAGAGCCTTTTGGTCTTCCAAAATGGAAACTCTGTATCAATTCCACAGTAGCTTTCCCTTCCGCCTTCCCTCAGTTTCTGGTAACCTCAGTTCTGCTTGCTGTCTCCACGTATCTGCCTAGCTAGATAACTCCTATAAGTGGAATCAGCCATCATTTGTTGTGTCTAGCTTATTTCACTTAGTATAGTATCCTCAAGGTTCATCCATGTTGCAGTGTATGTCAAAATTGTCTCCTTTTTTTTAAGGCTGCATAATATTCTATTGTATGTAGATATTACATTTTGTTTATCCATTCATACATCAATGGACATTTGTGTTGTTTTAACCTTTTTTTGCTATTGTGAATAATGCTGCCATGAATATGGGTGAACGATTATCTGTTTAAGTCACTGTTTTCAATTCTTTTAGGCATATTCCCAAAATTAGGACTGCAGGATCATACGGTGATTCTGTGTTTAATTTTTTGAGGCATCTCCATACTGTCTTCCATAGTGGCTGCACCATTTGACATTCCCATCAGCAGTGAATGGTGCTCCAATTTCTCTACATCTTCCCCAACACGTTATCTTCTGTTTCCCATATTATTAACATCTTGCATTACTGTGGCACATTTGTTACAACCAAGAACCAACATTGATACATTATTGCTAATTAAGGTTCATAGTTCACATTAAGTTTCACACTTTATTTTTAATAAAATTTATTAGGGTGACATTTGTTAGTAAAGTTACATAGGTTCCAGGTGTACAATTCTACATTACATCATCTATGTGTTGCATCATGCATTCACCATCCAGAATCAGTTTTTGTTTTTGTTTTTTCTTCCATCGTCATATACTTGAATTCCCCTCCCCTTTCATTAAGTTTCACTCTTTGTGATGTACAATTCTATGGGTTTTGACAAATGCATAATGTCGTGTATGCAACCATTACAGTAGCCCATACAATAATTTCACAGGACTAAAAATCTTCTGTGATCCTCCCTCTGAATCCCTGGTAATCACTGATCTTTTTATTGCCTCTATAGTTTTGCCTTATCCAAAATGTCATATAGTTAGAATTATACAATATGAAACCTTTTCAGACTGGCCTCTTGTACTTAGCAATATGCATTCAAGGTTCTTTCACTTTTTTTTTTTTTTATGTCTTGGAAGCTTGTTTCTTTTAATTGCTGAATAATACTCCATTTTAAGGACATATAACAGTTTGTTTATCCATTCATCCATTGGAGGACATCTTGGTTGCTTCCAGTTTTGGCAATTTCTCGTGCATTTTTAACCTCTTATCATACTGAACATATTTTGCCTGCTGTTACGGTGTTTCTTATGTGCAAGTTCGATCGGCCCCTACCTCCTCCACTAGCAGATGGTGCATTCCCTGCTGGCAGGGTCTGATGTCTTTCTCACATGATTAGGCATAAAGTAGTGACTAAAGGGCCTTGTCCATAATAGGTATTCAGCAGATGCTGTTTGGAGTGAATATATTTTTAGATTTCTCACTTGCTAGAGAAGCTGGGGTCTTCAGGGAAGCTCCTTCAGGCTCACAAGAGTTGCAGGCCTGGTTAAGACAGCTTGTCATTGCATCAGTCAGACTTGTCATCATCTGTTCTTCAAGGGCAATCATGTTAGCTCTGCTAATGGGTTGAGACAAGATTCTCATACCAAAAAAAAAAAAAAAAAGATCAAGTTCAGCTTTTGGCTCAGTCTCCTTCCCTGATCTTTATGGAGCTGAACTGATAGTCATAAGAGGAACAAGAAGTAAAAATGGTGGGTCCTGTGGAGGTGGGGAACCCTGTTAGGAGCCCAGGCCTGCCTATGGGGACCCAGAGCAAGAGTGCAAGGAGAGACCCCCTTCTCCTGCCATCCCCAGTTTCATCTAGCACTGTGAGGGCCATTGCAAACATAACAGATGACATCCCTGGCTGAACACTCCGGCCACAAAGAACCTCCCCTTAGTCAGCACTCAAGCCTATGGGTATGTGAGCAAGTAGCAGGGGAGTCTGCCCTCAGGAGGACAGAACCACGGAAGAGGCCCATGGAGTTCTGGAAGTGGGTTCACGGCCCCTGGGACTGGGAATCCTGTGTACTTGGGGTATGGGCTGGAAGGGGAGGAATGAGGTCCTTGAGGGACATCCCATAAACTCCTCCTTCAGTGAGGAGAGGCAAAGATGAAGGAGGACCAGAGCAGGGTCAAGTGTAGGGTCTAGGGCAGCATTGAATGCCCAGGACTAAGGTGAATAGTAAGAGACCTAACTGAGATGCTTGGGCCAAAAAACAGGCAAAACTCAGAGTAATATACAGTGGGTCAGAAATTTATACACTAGTCCAGGGGTTCCCAACCTTTTTATACCCTAGGGTGCATTCTAAAATATCGGTAGGGCGGCGGGCACCAGCTATTTCTAAGGATATTTATTATTGGACAAGAATAAAAAAGAATAAACAAAAATAAGTTTAAAATAATAAATTTATTGTACAAATTATATACACACAAAGAAATATATATACAAAATGTAATACAAAGTAAATAAAAAACACACGTATAATAAAATCATTTAGGGGAAGCCTGGATGGCTCAGTGGATTAAGTGCTCACTTTGCAGCGCCGGGGACCGAGGATCGAATCACGGCCCCAGCCCGTGCGGAACCATATGCTGAACTGGGAGCTCCCCCAGTTCAGTTCTCTCCCTGTCTCTGTCTCTGTATCTCTCTCTCTCTCTCTCTGTCAAAAATAAATAAACAAATAAATAAACAAACAAACAAATTTAAAAAATCATTAAAAAAACATAGAAGAAAACATAAAAAAAACCAATCTGTCAGTGTAATCTTTGGCATTGCATTTCATTGGCCAGTGCCTTGTAATTAGGAGAGTATGACGACAACCCTATTAGCAAACAATTATTAAGATGCTCATCGGTAAGTCGAGATCTATATCGTGATTTTATTAAATTCATGTTTGAAAACAAAGATTCGCATAAATATGTTGACCCGAAAACCAATTTGATTTTATATGCTGCTTTTTTAAAAAATGGGAACCTTTCTTTGTCAACTATGTTCCATAAGTCCTCTGATATTAAGGATTTTAGCAAAATATTGTTCTTAAGGTTCAAAATTTCTAACTCTAGTTCTTCTGCTTTCCCCTGAACAAGGTCTGCAATACATGCTGCTAGTTCTATTCCATTTATTTGGCAAGTAAAAGGATTGATACAGAAGGAGACAATTGGCTCGATATTTGTAAACTGCAGAAATCTCTCTTCGAACTGTTTTTGAAGCACTTGCAGGGTCTCAATAAATAATGACACATTTAATTCATTGTTACCTAGCATTTTCCTCATATATGGAAAGTGCACGAGAGACTTGATATGCAGATGTGATATCAACAAAGTCAATTTTGCTTTCAATGCGTTTACAGAGATTATCATTGCAGCTCTATTTTTGTCTTTTCCCTGCAACTCCAAATTGAAAGAATTTAATTTTTCCATGGTGTCAGCAAGAAAACCCAAATCCACCAGCCAGCCAGAGTCTGTTAGTTTATCATAATTTTCATTTTTATCATGTATAAATGTTTTTATTTCTTCAATTAAGTTCACAAATCTTGTAAGAACTTGACCTTTACTGAGCCAACGTACTTCAGTATGCAGGATGAGATCGTGTTCTTTATCTTCAGTATCTTCTAACAGGGCTTTGAAAAGTCAGTGTGGCAATGGAGCTGCTCAAATAGAGTTGATTCTCTTTGTGACTATTTTCATAACATGTTCAAAGGGCAGTATTTTACAACACAAAGCTTCCTGATGGATAATACAGTGGTAGGACATAAAGTTTGGAAAGGATTCATCTTTCCTGCAAAGGGCAATAAGTTCTTTGTTTTGACCAACCATTGCTGGTGCCCCATCGGTAGTTATCGCAGACAATTTATGCAAAGGCATGTTTATCGACCTGGCATATGTTCTGAAAGTTTTATGAATACCCTCACCTCTCATCTTTCCTTTCATTGGTAATATTTGCAACAGCTCCTCTTTTACTGTGAAGTTACTAAATACCATTCTCACCATAACTGCCAACTGTGCGGTGTCTGACATCTCTGTTGACTCGTCCAATTGCAGAGAGAAGCAGTCACATATTTCCAAGTCAGTCTTGAACTGAGTTTGCAAGTCTTTTGAAATTGCGTGTATTCTTCTTGTGACTGTGTTATTTGACAACTGTAGGTCTTGTATCGCCAACATAATCTCACGCTTGTTAGAATATTCCTCAAACAAACACTCGGCAGCAGTCAGAAATGCTTCTTTTAACAATTCACCATCCTGGAAAGGTTTTTTCTTCTTTGCGAGCATGTGAGAAATGTTGAAAGAAGCAATGGTTGCCTTTTTAGATTTTTCCACATGTCTAGTGAAAACAGTCTGTTGAGTAGTTCAACTTCATTTTAGTTGATTTATTTTTTTCTTTCTTACTTCAGATTTAAATGGATAATTCGTATCAAAAGTGGTATGACTTGTCTGAAAGTGACGTTCAACATTCTGTTTTTTCGGCACTGCAACACTACTGCCACACAACAGGCAAACGCATTTACCTTTTAAATTAATGAAACAATATGATTCCTCCCAGTCTGTTCAAATTATAGGTTGGTTTTCTCTTATTTGGTCCACTCATTTTAGGACTAAAAAAATAAAAATAAAAATAGTTATAGAACTACAATATCATATCAAATTGCCACCATAATAATAGATTACCTACCTTGCTTTTAGTTCATTTAAAATCGAATATATCAAAACCCTGTGATCCTAGCTAACCGTCACGACCCGATCAGTCCAGCAACCGCAATCAAAACGGCAACTCCGCGCCTCCCGGTTGGGGGGAGGAGAGTGTAAAGAGCGCAGCGGCTACACAAGACGCGACATGTACAAAGGCGACAGCTAGGGAAACACTTATACATACGATATCGCAAACATACCAACGGATATAATAAACCTGTGTAGATACTCAAACCATATTTTAAAATTCTAACAAATGTATAAAAATAAATGATAGTTTTACTGAGTGTTTATGAAAAACTTCTGATGCCGTCAAATCATGGCGGGCGCACACAAATCGGGCTGCGGGCGCCATGGTGCCCGAGGGCATGGGGTTGGGAATCCCTGCTCTAGTCCTATAGACTTGTCCCCCCACCCCTGTAGTTTTTTGTTACTTTGTTTATATTTTTCATCATTGAAGCAGAGAATTTTCCTTACAGATTCCACCCTGCCACACGAGTGGGCAGTAGGGTAGGGTGAGGACAGTGATGAGCAGGTGTGGGCTCAAACCAGCTCATTAGAGCCAACTGTTACATTTTCAGAAACCTTGCAAGCCAATTGTTTTAATATATTTTTATTTATTTATTTTTATTTTTGACAGAGAGAGAGATACAGAGACAGAGACAGAGAGAGAACTGAACTGGGGGAGCTCCCAGTTCAGCATATGGTTCCGCACGGGCCGGGGCCGGGATCCGATCCTCGGTCCCCGGCGCTGCAAAGCGAGCGCTTAACCCACTGAGCCATCCCGGCTTCCCCACAAGCCAATTGTTAAACACAGCTACTACTAGAAATGAAATGAGAGGAGCTTATAATTAAATAAATTATATTAAAACAAAGGTAATAAATATACAAAACATTACTTCCTAATTATTTTTCATAAGTTGTACTATCATCTGTGCCCTTTCTGTCTGCTGTATCTGTATGGTAGAAATACTATCTATTGATGTTATTGTACATCTAACTCCATAATTGGTAGCATCACGTTGGGAGCTTGAAACTGACCGTGGTAGGAATAGATCCACCACAGAAATGCACAAACACTACAAATCGGGGTCTCTGACTTTGTTGCCCTCATTCAGGCCTGGGCCGAGGCCTGTGCACCATTCTTAACTTCTGTTCTAGGCTCTCCCAAGCCATATGCTTGGCTCCCAGATCTGTTCCAGGCTTGGTTTCTGCCACAACCCTAACCATTTTCTTTCCCCAGTAAGATGACACATATACACAGTTCAACACCTTGCAAGTCAGACTTGTTTTTGCACAGACCCTGGGGTGTATCCTTTCCTGCCATCTCTGTTAGGAAGGAGTATCATGAGACTACAGGATAAGCTGTTATAAAATTTGCTTCCTTTCAACTGTTTATTCATGTGAATCAGGATATTCTTGATACCTGAGAAGAGGAAGAGGAGAAGGAGGGGTGGAGGGAAGAAAAAGCCTCAGCAGCTGAAGCTGACAGAAGCAAAGCTGCAGCATCACCCACAGCCCTCAGTGCCTAGAGTCCGTTGTCACACGTGCTACACTCGGGCCTGTGTGGTAGGGATACTAGATGAGATTCTTCCCGTTGTCGTTTCTCTCTCGGCATCCTCTGCCATTTCGGCCCCAGGGAAGGTGGAGGGAAGGCTACCCCATGACGGAGGACATTACGGCATAAGATAGGTTTCTGCCAGACTCATAGAAGGGGAAAGCCTGCCCCATTGGCCACTTGTGGGGCATGGGGAAGGTGCAGGAAGAAGGGAGAAGGATTAGACACATGAACACCTGTGTGACAAAACCCTGAGAAGAAAGGACGGTCTTAGATGGCTTGAAGGTCTGTCCAAAAGCATGAGGGCGTTAGGGATGGCTATTAGGAAATGCCATGGGAATCAGGTACTGCCTGCTTGGAGGAGGAAGGAACTGGGACCTAGTCTTCCAATTCCTGATCCAGGGCTCTTTATGATGGTTCTCTGGCTTTCTTTTTCATAATTTTTAAAAGCGGGGTAATCCTAAAATGTAAAAGAGGTCCAAGCGAGGCTGCTCTAGGTATGATGGAGGTGGGTGGGAGCCAGAGCCCCCTCCCTCGCTGTAGTTTCCCCCACCACTCCCACTCCCGAGAGCAGAGCTTGAAAATCACAGCCGTGAGATGAGCTGCCTCTCACATCCCATACCTTGATCTTGTTACCATAAATAAAACAGGAACGTTACCATGGCAACCTGACTGTCTGTTTAAATTGCCCCTTATAGACCAGATTAGTCAGGATCGATGGCACTTCCTGAATGCGGAATGACTTTCCTTTTATAACAAAAGTTGGAGCAGATGATAAGAGAAGCCGCTGGGAAACAAGGTCTGAGTGGGCTGGTGGAAACTGACCTCAGCTGAGGGAGGCCCAGGCCTCACCCCCGTGAGCAGCTTATTAAGAGGCATTAGCCAGCCCCCAAAGCAGAGCTAGTCTGCCATTGTTCCCCAGGACACAAGAGGGAGGAATTCCTTCCCCGTGCAACCTGGAGGCCCCTAGCAATGCCGAGTTTGGTTTGCCTTTTTCAGTAGGAAGAGTGGAATACGGCTTTCTCTCACGATCTGAGGATCTGGACAGAGCCCTGAAACCCAAATTACCTTCCAACTGACTGGGGGTCTGAAATGCTGTGTCGTTTGCTTAAAATACAGCTACTCCTAGGACGTGCAGCAATTTAAATGAATGTCCAAATTCCCATTAAGGCTGGAATCTTTTTTTTTTTTTTTTTTTTTTTTTATCTTTTCACATTTATAGAGAGAAATTATCTTTTTGTCTTCAGTGCATAGTTATTTCTATTTTACTTTTTGACAGAGAGAGACAGAGACAGAGACAGAGACAGTTAGAGAACTGAACTGTGGGAACTCCCCAGTTCAGCACGTGGGTCCTGCCTGGGCCGGAGCCGGGATTCGATCCTTAGTCCTCATGGCCTCAAAGCGAGCGCTCAACCCGCTGAGCCGTCCCGGCTTTCCCCAAGGCTGGAATCTTGCTGAGCAGAATGGGGGTTTGGTTAACATACACCTACCATGTCCCGGACCTGCTGTTACCAAGTGCGTGTTTAGTCCTCCCAGCAATTTTGTGAGGTCTTCTTATCTGTGGCTCTGTGTTCTTTTCCTTTCTTCCACAGTCTCTCTCCTGTCTTGCCATAGGGTTTTTTTTTTTTTTAAATAAGCGATTTAATGTCATTCTAAGTGAAGGAAGATTAAAAATTTAAATCAATACCATAAATTTACAGTTCATTTTTTAAAGTACAATCCTAGTTTTAAATGCAAATATGAGAGCATTTCACTCACATGCAGAATCACTGAAATCATACAAACTGTATTTCATAGCTCATACATGCATCTGTATTATATTCTTATCAGATCAATGGAAACGCTACACAAAATGAACTCAACTATACATTTCAGTTCTTGGTATGTGCACATTCTACCTACACTTCCTACCTTTGGCTGAGTGGTGAGCATGGAAGGTCTGAAAAGAAAAAGAAATATGGATGGGTTGGCTTTTCTTTTTTTTCTTTTTTCCCACTTATATGTCATCATCTTTGAAGTAGTCAAAACGGAGATAGAGTTCTTAGTGCTTTCTGTTCCTTAGAATGACACACGCCTTCTTTCTGCATTTGAAGCAAGTTTTGGTTTGAAAGGAAAGCGTAGCCTCTCGGGCTGTCGGGACCTCTGTTACGCAGTCACAGACGTAACAATACTAATGCTGAATGTGGCCACCATGGCGCAGCCAGGCTGACCCAGAAATGAACCATCGCTGTGCCCAAGAGCATAAGGTGACACGGCAAGGAAAAAAGTCTGGTCTGTGTCATGCAGACTCAGTAACTCTTTTGAGTCAAGTTTAAATCTCACTGCATGTGGTTCTGGGTGCAAGTATGGCAGGCATGTGTGTGAGAGAACGAATGAATGTGGCAGAATGTGTTTGTGGAGGACTCATTTATTTTCTTTTTTAGACAAACTGCTATTGGTGGGCATTGTTTCTTCACTCTCTTCTTCCAAGGGGCTGAGCAGTTCCTTAAATGCAATGTTTGGAAACCTTGAAAGCACAGTGGTTATGATGTAAGACTGGACTCCGGAGTCATGCTCTCTGGATTTGAATCCCAGATTTGCTACCTATGCATTAATCCATTCCTGCAGGCAATCCATTTGACATCCTTTGTCTCAGCATTCTCAACTATCAGATGAGGATTATAATGGAATCCACCTCAGAGGTCTGTTGTGAGGATTAAATGAATTAAATCCTATAAAGTGCTGGGACAGTCCTTGGCGCTTGATAAATGCTTGGTTGTTTTTCACAGGCAAGGGACGCAAATGCTGAAAGTCTCTTTTTGAAGAATTGTTCAGTGTATTAATATCATGAGGTTTGGAAGCAGGAGAGAAAAAGTAATGAATGCCATGACCACTACAGTTTGTGTTTCAGTGGAAGAATAGCCATCAACAGATGGTATTGGACAAAGAACAATGGTCGAATCAGGGGTTATGCTCTTCCAAACGCTGGGACAGGTCCTCCTTGGAGCCTCAGGAGTAAAATCACACTAGAGGTTTGGGCTGCTGGGTTCAGCGGGGCTGGGTGGCAGCAGGACTGTGGGGTTGGGAGGGCTTTGGAGGGTACGCTGCAGTTGAGGGGTTCCCTTTCTGGAGATGGAATTGGCAGGCAGGACCAACTTTGGTCCTCCGATTTCTTCTCTGATGCATAGCTCTCGCTTCCGGCTGTGCTGGTGTCTCTGGGGTTGGTAACATTCTTCTTTTCCCAGATGACTGCTGTATGGGAAGGAGCATCCTTCAGGAGGGGTGGCATTTCGTGTGGCGTTCCCAAGTAGGGCTGGGTTGGTGCTGAGATGGCATTTGGGCTCAGAGGCATGAAGCAGGAAGCTGGTGTGTGTGTGTGCGTGTGTGTGTACACAAGCATACGGAATGATGGAGTATTTGGAAGAACAAGTGGATAACGTGGTATTTTTCTGCATCAGGGCACATCCAGGGACATGAACCTTCTCCTGCTCCCTAATCTTTACTACGTTTCTGTTTCCTCTAAGTGAAGTTTATGAACAAATCATCCACTGAAAGTTCGGGAAACACTGACTTAGGTCCTAGACTGTTATTCCCAATAGTTGTGACCTTTAAAATGAAAAACATGTCCCCACTGGGTGCTTAGGCTGTTTGGAGAACGAGTGCAGTCACTCTGCTTATTTTACCAGATGGAAAGAATTCGTACTCTCTCAGGGCCTACAGGCTGTTGATCTCTAAGCCTTTCTCCCAGTAGTGGATTATCCGGGGTCACCCATGCTCTGCTCCCCCGCTGTCTGCTGCCCTGTAGCCCGGCTGCCAACAGGCGCTTTTAGGAGGAAAATCAGGATTTTGGGGTGAATGTGAATGGAGCTGCATGGTTTGTGTAGGTGTGGGGTGACTTTCCAGAGTGAGAGAAAGACATAGCCTAGGTGTGTATAAATGCATACAATCTTGAATGGCCTCTTACATTTTGTCTTTTCTTTTTTGCTATTTATAAGTACGAGAAATTGATGCTGCAACTCCATTACATACATTTGAGAGGAGAGTGGAGCGAGGAGAGCTGGAGATGGCAAGATTAATTTTCAGTGTTCACTTTGGACCTTGAAAGGGAAGCAAGAGAGGAGA
Organism: Craseonycteris thonglongyai; assembly: GCA_004027555.1. Taxonomy (NCBI): domain Eukaryota; kingdom Metazoa; phylum Chordata; class Mammalia; order Chiroptera; family Craseonycteridae; genus Craseonycteris; species Craseonycteris thonglongyai. Next base: position 106 of record PVKE010019307.1, on the reverse strand, counting down.
AAGAGGAAGAGGAGAAGGAAGAGGAGGAGGAGAAAGAGGGGGAGGAGGAGGAAGAAGAGGGGGAGGAGGAGGAAGAAGGGGAGGAAGAAGAGGAGGAGGAGGAGGA